>VZTL01010418.1:0-37799 GCA_013400535.1 Scopus umbretta
TGACTGTTCAAGTGGCAAAGCTTGCTGCAGACACACCTTTGACTAAAGTCTCTTTCCCTGGCTGCTCTTGCCATGTAGGCAAGGCTGTTTACTTTGGAGCAGCTCATGTCCATGAAACAGTTTTGCTTCCTGACAGAAAGGAAGGGGTTTTTTAAAATTTATTTTGCAAGCCAACCCCTCCCCAGGCTGAAAACAAACTGCTTACTATACCCAATGCTGCTGACAACTTCACAGTTTCTAATTAATTATATGACCCTTCTTTCTCATCCCACAACTGCATAGCTGCCTTTATGGTCTCCCAAGGGACATTGTCAGGAAATCTACAGCAGGTGGGAGAGCTCATGTGTCTTCTCCTATAAATGAAGGCTGAGAGACTACTTACCCAAGCTCAAGCACAGATGAGTACCCTAAAATTAGCTGGGCATTTGGTGGCAGCAGCTGTATGTAGCGATGCACTTGCAAGATGTAAAAACAGATGGCACAGCAGAAAATATGGGGGTTGTGTTTGCTGTCCGACTGGAGGCCTCTCTGCTTCCTTCTTCTAACATCTTTGCAGGGTTTACTGTAGATAAAACGGGATTCCCTTTCTGCCCCACTTCCTGCCATTTCTGCAATCAGCTTTTCTGGAACTTCTCTCCATTCACAGTTGGTCATTCCTACTGCTTCTTTTCTGGTTTTGACTTCTTTCTACTAGTGCCTTCTTCTTCTACCTGTACTCTTATATTTTTTACTCATCACCATGACACTCACTTTACATGGTAGTAATAAGCACAAGAGTATGATTCCTATGGGATTTTGACATTTATGAGGGAGGCAAGTGTACATATTAACATTTAGGTCTAAGCAGTCATTGGAAAAATTTTAAACATTTACACCAAAGGATGTGCATGGACATGTTCTGCCACAAAAATGCCAGAACACACAGGGAAAAGCTCTTTTATTTTTTTACAGAAGAGAACCAACAGTCCCATGGGAGGCCACTAAAGTTTTGGTAAAGTTCTGGCAAAGTTTCAAATCACTTCTTTCAAAATCAAGGACCTTTTGCAGCGTAGTTGAACATTAGAGCAATTCAGCTTGAAGAGATTTCCTCAGCACATGTTCCTACGCTCTTTCAGGCGCACATAGCTCTAGACCTGGGACATCCACTTACTTTCTGCAGCAGTAGTGTAACACAGCACTTCTTGGTGGGGGGCAGGGAAAAAAATGAAAAGCAGAAAACTTGGCTAATTAAAACTACAAATTTTAAGACCAGATTAAGTGGGAGTATCTAATGTGTCTCAGGATTGAAGGAGGTGTAGTATACACTGAGGTAAGCACTCTGTGGCCTCCAGGATATGTGGCAACAGATTACTGTTTCAAATGGCCCAGGGTAGCTGAGCCATCCCCACAGGCCATGCCAGTGCAACCTGCAGGGAGATCAGTGCTATGTAGGTGTTTCAGACAAAAGCCCAGCACAACTCCACAAAAAATGGAGTAAGACACCCATCACTTCTGATGAGCTGGTGGTCTTGTCCCAGCAGGACGAAGACCAGCCCTCTCCTCAGGAAGCACACCAGCAGTGCCACAGCTAAATCTTCCCCTTGGCCTTCTGCATCTCTACCCTACTGCTGTACACCTTCTTCTGCTAGTCTTCACATCTTGTCCTCTCATATGAATCTTCTCCTACCCTCCCAAAGAGTCCTTCTGTGGCATGGTTTTGTAAAACCCCTCTGGCCTCTTGCCTTCCTTTGCTGATGCTGATAGAGCTCTCCTGATCTGCTGGCCACACTCTCTGTCCACAGGAGCTGCTTCACAGTTTGTTTATCTACCCTCTTCCCTTTGAAATCTTCCACTCTGTGAAGGGCCAAAGTTACTGGGTCCACCCATGGGTGATCCACGCTGTTGCAGAGACACTCAGAAACAGTCTGGCAGGAAAATCAGTGAGAGGCAAAGGGCAGCAAGAAGAGCATTACTCAAATGTCCCCATCTCCTGCTCTGCCCATCACCTCACCAGGGGAAAGATAAGGTGAGTTTATACTGGGGGTAAGTGTTTTGCCTATGTGTTTGTAAGTGTTCATATTCTTTTTTTCCTCTGTGATAGTAAGTTTTTGTTTATTGGCAATGAATTCTATAAAATTCCTCCACATGAGACCGTTTTGCCCTGGACACCCTTGCAATTCACTCTGCCCATGGAACCTCCAGTTTACAAATGCATGCATATATAGACAAAGGCAGGGTATGCATTCTTATCCTCCATGCCCTAGCTTTCCTTAACTACTTTTAACCTATAATAGCTATGGATGTAAGCCCTGTGCACTTGTAAACTAGATGACAAACTGAACAATACTTGTGTTCACATACTCCTGACAAACACAAGCCACAAAATCCCCAGGCATTCACCAGCATGCTGAAAATTGTTATGACCTTCACTGTGACATGGGGTAGCATGTCTGACAGAAAGTAGTTGCTGATCTGTGATTGCTTTTGAGGCAGTGAATCATAGTCATGTTATCCCAGGACAACAGGGTTGCATATCTTCCAAACCACTGAAAATTTCAATTTCAGTCCATGAGTGGCATTGTATGACCTGGTTTGATAAGAGCTTCTACTCGTCTTTCATCTGTTGGAAATAACTGAACTGAAATCTTTAGACCCTTTGCAGTCTTCCTTTACAGTTGCTACAATCTTTTTTTTGTTAATTAAAATCTGTTAGAGATTGACATTGCATTCCAGGATCTTCAGCATACAAACATCATGTATGAAGCTCTTTGTAATCCAGCATGGACATTAGAGTCTGCAGCAGTGAGGCGCTCTTTTCTTGAGAAAACAACTCTGGCAAAGTTTGGGGCTACAGTTTAAAAGTTTTTTCTTTCTGTTTAATTTTGGAGAATAATCAGGGACTGTTCCTTCACAGGAGCTGTTAGGGGTGACACTGTTTGCTCATGCTTCAGCATGTATAAAGCAAAAAATTTACATCTTTCCCAACTTCTGCCAGAGTACACAATGAACAGAGGAGAAATATATTTGAATTTATAAGTGTAGGCATACCTTAAGGAATTGGATATCAAGGAATAAATGCTTTCTGTTCCTTAGGAAAAAATATTGTGGCAATCACAGGCTGTAGGAACTAGCAGTTCTTCTGAAGCTTAAAAGAAACTTGCATTTTGGCTATAAAATATGTATTATTCATTTTGCCCAGGTTAACTTTATTTTTCTTTTAAAGGAGCTTTGACACTTCAAACTAGCATTCATGAATTTAGTGTAAATCTTTGCAATATTAACCAGCGACAAGCTGGCTGGAGAAAATGAGAAATATGACCTGTGGAATAGCACATTTAAACAGAAGCATGAGGAGATAGGGTTCAGCCTACTTGCAAGCACTAAACAAAGTGCTCAGACATCTTTGCACTGCCTGTCTACAGACATTGCTCCATCCCAGTGTCACAGTAGTTCTTGAGTAGGTTAAAATGTTTTCTATATAGATTTCTTTCTTTCTTTTTTTCCATCTCTGTCCTAAGAAATTAGATTTAAAATTAGTAGCACTAAGTAAAAATTGCCTGAGGATAATAATTTACATACACAATTGAATTAGGTCTGGCCACGTTCTAGCCCACTTTGTGTTTGTCTTTCACATGCCTCTAAGCAAGAAAATTTGCTAACATAAGTGTTCAAGAAAAGTTTTGAAATTCACAGTAAAGCCAGCATATTTTAGGGCATTTGATGTTGTTTACGCAGAAAATGTCTGACCTCCCAAAATCCTTTCACACATCCTCAGCGCAGAGACTAGGCAATGATTTGGGAAATGTTTTAGCCATACCTTCTGACAATTAGGAGTGCAGATGCAGCCATATTACCAGAGTGGTAATATGTTCATTGCAAAGTTAATTTGGGGAATTAGCATCAGGAAGGATGAGCAGAAAAAGCAGCGGGGTTGAAAAGCCAGATCATGTCACTGTCTCTACTGGTCATGCACTTGTATTATTGCTTCTGGATCATATATCACTGTTTCTTAAGGCTGCATAAAGTGGAGCTGCTCCAGCTGATTCCTTCTCAGTGAAATACAGGAGAACCTGTCTGTCTTTTAGAACAAGTTACTGGAAGATAATCAACAATTCAGTGATTTAGAGTTGGCACTGTAGGTGTTTTACAGTAAGGGCACTCTAGGTGTACCAACAGTACAGTCACAGGGTAGGAAAATATCACAGACACTGATGAATTCAGAGGGTGCTCTTCCTTTGTGGTAATAAAACTGTACATATCTCAGATAAAACACATCTTGCTTTCCAATCATAACACAGATCTCTCTGCCTCCCCACATAAATAGCAAGATGGAGCCACTCAGAAATTTCATGTGGGTGAGTGCGGCTGGTTTTCAGTGGAGGTATCTGTGGAACAACACAAGGAGAAACACACATCCACTTTTTTTTCAATAGAAACACTGCCCTGAGAAAAATCAAGAGCTTGAAGCTGAATGTTGACTGAAACCCACTTTGAGCTTTGAGCAAATACATTGCCTCCCAGTGTTCAATTCTTTCCATATTAAGGGCTACATGAGTAGCAAGGGATTACCTCAGAGATATCCAGCTCTGTCATCCATTTTTACTCCTAACACAGAGCTCTGAGGGCCAAGAACTTTGGCAAACAGCAGAGGTCAAAAGGGTCTCTTCATATACCAGTTGCAAAGATGTAAATGTAAATGAGGATAGACAAAGGATGTCAGATTTCAAATGATAGGTGAGAGTAATAACAGTGAATGGGTGAAATTATCCATCCAAGCAGCTAAGACTAGAAGAACATCTAGGGAAACACTGAATAAGCCAGACAGAATGTTTCAGTGCATATCAGCACAAGAGAAAAAAAGACTCCAGTGGAGAAAAGCTGAAAACTGAACTCACACTGTGCAGGAGAATGGGATTAACATAATTCATTCACCTTTGAACTTGCAGAGAGTGAACAAAATTAACGTTCCAATCAAAATATTAGAAGATTGTTGCACCCATGTGAAAACTCTGCATTTGGTCACCATGTGTTCCCAACAGCTGGCAAAAGAAGGCAAGGCATCTGATTGCTTTGTAACAGCCTTTCAAATATCTTTCATATCAATGTTGGAACATCCTGTAGAAGGAATAATTTCTAATAGAATTACAGATGGTTTTAAAGGTGAGGTGGGTAAGGCAGTGACAGCACAAACTAGAGCAGCTATAATCTCCATGAAGTGCGTGGAGGCACACCAGGCAAAGAAAAATCTGTGCGTGACATAAGAATAAATGCAAAGGCTGACATAAGATTGCACAGTAAGGTCTGTTTAAAAAGAAATTGTGTGATAGTAGATCAAGGAAACAAATGCGCTCTTGTATTCAAGAAAGAGAATGAGCTTAGGCAAAAGTCACCAACAAATCTCAGAACTGTGAGCAGCTAACAAAATCCTCATAGATGACAGCTTTGAAGAAAAATAGTTTTACAGGAAAGGCACTGGGCTGAGCCTCAGGAGGTTGGTGTCCCCATTGCTACGCTGCTGCACATGGTCTCTGGGACTCTGGAGGGGAAAAAAGATTCATCAAAGTTTCCTTTATAAAATGGAGATAATATTTCCCTTCGCTGACATCCTTTGCCTTATCTATTTATGAGGCAAGAACATCTTTGCATTTACTTTCAGCAGAACCTGCTAGGAGTTGCTGTGGAAAACAGCGTTCCAGGGACACCTTACAGAAGAAAGTGTGTACCAAGAGAACTGTTCTGAAAATCTGTGGATTCAGAAGGAGAATACAAGGTCATGAATACCACTTACACAGAGGACGTCTTTCATGGGATGTCGGGGAGGCTGAATCCACTTGTTTCCTTTCATGTCAGTCTAGGTACTTTTATGCTCTACAGATTGTCAGCAGGTAAACCTTACAACATAAATGGGGTGTCTTGAAGTCCATTGGCACACATTCAACCAAAGGGACCTTTAACCCTGCTCTGAGCAGACTGAAAGACATCCTGAGATCTGTTCCAGCCCAACTAATTCAGTAACTCTATTGTTCTATGAAATGCCCAGAATAAAGAATAAACAAATTTAATGACATGATTTCTGTCCAGCACATGGGCACAATTAGGGTCTGACCTTATGATATGGCTTGAGACATGCTGAAGCAGCAGGTCCAGCTCCACTCCTGAGTATCTCCATCACTCCTGCTCCTAGCCATGCCCTCCCATTGCTCACTTGGAGGTGACGTACTTGTGTAAGTCACGCAGCAAGCCACGTCAGCCCAACCAGATGGCAAAAAGTGACAAGGTGAAGCAGTTTCATTTGAGATCAGATGAGCCATTATAAAAGCATCAGGAGGGAAAGCTGGTGGCTGGGGACAGAGACAGGGAGGGGAAAGGGGAGAAGGCATGGAGAAAGGAAGAGTCAGAAGAAAGATTACCACAGCTTCCTCCTTTTGTCAGTGGTGAACTTGTACATCAGTTTGGCCGTATTGTGAAAATATATCCTAAAAAAGGGGTTAATTTAAATCCACAATTGATCTCAAAATTATCCCACTCTACCCATACCCTGTCAAGCCATTGCATTATGTATGGGCACAGCAAGCAGGGGCTTTTGGACCTCAGCAGAACTCTGAACTCAGGAATTAAATAGTAGTGTCAATGCCTTATGCTGCATAGAAAAAAGCCAACACTCTTGTGCACTGTATGCTGTGATAATGGCACTGTAACATGGTGAAGGAGAGGTTGGGAAAATGAGAATGGTAGAGAAAACATGGCCTGAGGGGTTTGATCCTATACAACATGGACAGAGATACGAGCGAGGATGGAGGAGAACCAGAGCTTTACATTCAAGGAAAGGACAGCTCTGTGCCTGAGGGACAGAGCTGGATCACAGTTTGTCAGCAGCAGAGGCAAACTTCAATGGCAGGGCAGCGCAGGACAGACGGGTGAGGCCATGCGGAACAGGCAGGTGTTGGCATGGGGGAAGCAAATGCAGGTGCCACCCTTACCTCTTCTCTGCTGCCTTCTGTCTTGCCAGGCCAGCTAGAATAGCCAGCCTGTCTGTCACTGCGTACTACTTCTCACCAGAGGCACATTTACCTTCACACTCCCTAGGTCCAGCCAGTGATGCTTTCACCCAACAGGGCAATGCTCAGCCCTTTCTGAGGCTTGCTTTGCTGCCCCACATAGGCAGTTGCCTGCTTTATTTTTGCCTGAAGCCAGCCCTGCTACCAAATCAACCCCTATCGTGTAAGAAGAGTAAATCTGAAGAGGAGAGTACACTCCTACTTGCAATACAATTTCTGCAAGGCTTTCCAGCATCAATATCTATATGCAGTCATCTGAATTCACACAGGGCTCCTAATTATACACTTTCCTCTGATTTATTCTGAATGGGACAACATGATGACCACAGTGCAGTGCTCCATAACCTCATAACAGGATATGTCTCTTCAATGACCTGCCTGTTGCAGGCAAACAACTTTGTGTATTTATGTGTCTTTATTCCCAAGGCTATGCAGCACAAAATCTCCAACGCCAAAATGCACTGTAAGTGTCATAAATGGAAAAAAACAAGCTTTTGATGCAGGAAAATTATATACTCATGCAAAAACTCAGGATAATCTAGAGTTGCTGAACTCATGATGAGTGGTACAAAAATATCAGTGATAATGGACAGAGCTTGCTAGGCAGAAGAACGCATGCCGTGTAGCAATGGCTTTATGAGTGAGTGGCATTTAGGGACAGTCAAACTAGAGATACAAAGACTGTAGGCCGTAGAAGTGATTGTAGTGCAAGAAAAGGTTGTCCCAGACAGAATAATCCCAGAGCTGTAAGTATATACTTTGTATTATTAAGGAAAATTTAATCCCAAAGAACTGAAAATTACTCATTCCAAAATAAAAGGGACGACTTTAGATCACTGTGCTTGCTTCTAAATTTGGACTTCTTCACAGCTTACAAGCATTTAAGTCCATGTTTTTAAATTGGGCCTCCCCTACAATAAAATGGTTACAGTTAACACTATGCTAAAGTGGCAGCAGTGATTGGCTCATCTCAGTTCTTGAATGGAGAAAGACATGCAGCTTCTAGGGCTACCTAGAAAAGGAGGAGACCTGCTGTTCACATAGTCTGACCACATGACCTCTAGCCTGAAGAAGACTGTATGATTTAGGAACCTTAAGGAGAAAGAAGAGGAGCTTGGAGAACACCTCTTGCTTCTATCTGGCACCTGTGGGGCCAATATAGATTAGCACTGAGAAAGGACCACCTTTTGGGGCAGTGAAAGCTGACCTGGCCAGGGCAAAGAAAATTCAAAACAGCCTGTTTCACATTAGGGCTGGGCATGGGTTGGGTGCACTGATGACTATGACCATGTCTGAGAGCAAAATTGTCTCCATTCTGGTTGCTTTAGTGTTTTGTACTGCTTTACTCTATTTCCATTATCTACCAATTGTCCTCAATTTCTTCTTCTCCCAAGTCTGAATATGTGGGATAATGCTTGGTAGGAATACAAACCCTCCTTTGGTTCAGCAAACGTTATTGGTTCCCCAACTACCACTGTCTAGTTGCTTTATTTTCTTCACTGTTTCTGAATGGCACCAGTTGGTGCTAACACAAAAGAACAACCCCATGGGCAGCACTACCATAGCCTTGCAAAGCTCCAACAGATGAGCTGGGACCGGTTTTGCCACAGGAGTGCAATAGGTGCCTCCAGTTGCCCACCCTGTCCTCCAGCAGTCCACCCCCAAGGCCTCAAAGAAAATTCCTGTGCCTCAGTGGCACCCACTTCACAGTCTTACATGTCCATCTGATCCACCAGAGAGGAAGGGTTGGACTGCTGGAGAGATATGGAGTGGCAACACATGGCCCTTTCTATTTTGAGGTCAAAGCCTGCAGTGGATGGGCTACAATAAACAGCTGGGGCAGTAACATCGTCAGTGGTCACACATGTTTTCCCACAGAATGAGTGAGCGAGATCTGTATGGGGTACAAGGACAGGCCTGCTGCTTAAGGAAGTGATTTCTGCAGAACAGATCTGCAGTTCATTCTTGCCAAGAAAAAGCACTAATGTGACTTTGCAAAGTTTTTCCCTCCTAAGGTCAACTCAGAGAAGAGTTCAGCAAGCCCAGAGCTGTCTTTTATCTGGATGAACAGCTACCCTAAATTGTTAGCGAGGTGCAATTTAAAAGAGCTGGTAATAGATTTGCCAAAGTCTTCTCTGTAGAATCGATATTAGCTTGTACTCATAATAGCATTTCAAACCATCGTGTACTGAAGTCCTGACCATCTGGGCCAGGAAATGGCAATGGGAATTAGCATTTCTCCTCAGCTAGCCCCCAGTATGCTACCCTGTGGCTATTACAGCCATCTATTTTGCATTCTGGTTCCCCCGTGATATCGATAATAAACAGTAAACAGTGCACTTGGTAATAACTTCTCCAAAGGAAAAAAAAAAAAAACCTTAGCAAAAAAACATAATGTAGACACACTCTGTAGGAGTTTCCAAGATGGTTTGCAGCAGCTACTCAGGCATCAATGCCAAACAAAATTATCTGAGTGGTAGAAAGAAGTCCCCAAACAGCTGCCACCAGCTGTAGCAGGCCCAGTTAGATATAACGAAAGGAAGACTTTTTTTTTTTTCCCTGAGCATTACAAGAAATGTGAGCAGAACTACATAAAGTGTCTGCACTTTCTAAAGACTCTTGTTGCACATAATCCTTATAGCAATTTCCATACGTCACCATCTGCTGGTACCCTCCATTATTGCATTGAAATATTATGTTACTCTACAACTTCAACAAGACGATTCATAAATTCCCATGACATTGTTTAGAAAAGAGTGGATTGAAGTTGTCAGTGTAATGGAAATGGCCAAACTGGTGTGAAACCACCAGAGCTTGAGATAAATTTGCAAAGTTCAGCCCATATTTTCACCTGGAGAACCACACAAGAGGTTTTAGAAAGCCATGCCTGGGAATGGGGAAAGGGACTGCCACCCGGAGTAACTTACTATAGAATGATAGAGGGATTTATCTGATTGCTTGTCATGGATGAGAGAAAGGAAAAGGTCTACAGGCAGCCAGAGACAAAGAAACACTTTAATCAGTTTGCTGTCCAGTCCTTAGGATCCTAACTAGTGCCTTCCCATCCTTTTTCCTTTATATCTGTCTGAGTTCTTGTCCAAACTCCAGTCCTGCAGTCACTAATTTCAATGTCTTTTTACCAATTTTTTCACAGTGATCTTCTTTGGCTTTTTTGGGCGATCATGAAGAATAGCTGGCAGCTCCATCTCATAACTCTTTTGGATGGTGAATCTACGCAGTAATGCTTTCTTCATCGAGAGATGAGAAAGTCCTTTATCCACTCTTCATCATGGATCAGTGCAGTGCTCACAGGCCAACATAGTGTAATGGTGAATCCAGGTAGTTTTACAGGCTTTATATAAAATAATCTTACATAAATTAGTCTCTGTATGAAAATATAATGTAAAAAATATATGTAAAAGTGCCTCGTGGCAGCTTTGTTCTCCTGCATACATAGATTTGATACATCCATCTACTTCAGGGCTTCTCTTCACAGCCAAAAAAAGTTGCACTTCTAACTGTAGGGAATTGAATACAAATGGGCCACCCTGAGGTAAAAAATACAGTGAGGACAAGTTGTGTTACATTTCCTGCCAGGTAAATTTACTCCAAGCTTAACTTCAAGTGAGGAATGGGGTTCATCTAGGTGAATTTACCTTGAAGTGAAACTGTGGTATGTAGTTTTCATTATGCTTTTTCTTTGGGATAGACAATACTTCTTAGATCAAGGTAAAAACACTACTTGTTTAGCAATGAATACCAGACTTCAGAGGAACACTGAAAAAAAGAAATGAATAGCAGAACAGAAATTTCAGAGGATGAAATGTCAGAAATACACCACAATGGCTTGGTTTTGTCACCTTCCTCATCTTCTGCTATCACCACCCCTTTTTTGTTTACAAAACTGGTAAATGCTTAGGTTCCTGGCAATACGTACTCAGGTTTTAGTCTCTGAAATATAACTGAATTAAAGAGCCACAACTGTGTTTCTAACGACAACATAAATAAGAACACTTTTTGGTAGTATTGCCTTGAATGTGAATCTTTGCCCAGGAAAAACTGAATTACTCTTTGGGGCAAGCCTTGACTGTTGACTGTAAGTGCGGCTGCACCTGGCATTAGTGTAGACACTTTCAGCGCTGCTGGGGGCTTACCACCATCTCCAAAATGCACAACAAGGAGCCTCTCAGTAATAAAAAAGGAATTTGGGGATTAGTCTTTGGTGAGGGGGGTTATCTACCAGTGGATTTGAATGGAATATCCAGCCTCATACTCCAGACTTGGACTCAGCTGTTAAAAACTACTACTGTGAATCATCTGTTTACTTTAATCATCAGTTTATAGATGTTAGATTGTCTTGGTCCGGATCTCATTGTATGTATTTTACATGAATAGTGTTAGTTCATCTTTTTGTAGTCTTTTACATTCAGGAGACGTGCTCTAAGCTTCGGGGAAGATCATTAGATAAGAGTTAAATGCTGTACTTTATTTTAAGGAACAAGTCACGTTTGAGAAACAGCTTTATCTAGAAAGGAATTTGAATTTTTTTGTAGCTTATCATGTTTCTGTTGTATCCAGGCGAAATGTCACACATTGGCATCTATAGGGGAGCTATTGTCAGTGACCTTTACACTACCTTGAAAAAGCAACAGAAACTTCTTTTTTTTCTCATTTGCTCAAAGAAAGAAGAGGGGAAACGACTCTGAACTCATTCATTAGCGGCTAAATCTTCACTTACTTCTTAACAACAGTCCTTGTCCAGAGCAGGTAACACAGATCCCAGTAAATAGGAATAACCTAAATAAATCCAGTAAATTCTGAGAAAACTTCAGAGCAAAGCTGCATTGTTCATAGCATTAAATGACCCATGTATTTGCAAGCTCAGATATTTTATTTTTTTTTTTTTTCATGAGATTATGACTCTCCACATAGGGAGACCTGAATGTTAGCGCTCCACTGTTCAAAACAAAAATTAAGACCAGTTTTCAGAGCCTTGTAGATTAAACAAGAGAAAATGTTAGGTAATTAAATGCTAATGATTCAAGCTGGGTGCTTATGTTTTGGATTACTTGCCTAATAAAGTTAGCATTTAAATGGTCAGCTTTGAAGTTAACAAACAGCCCATTAAGATGCAACCGGGGAGCTGTGGGATCTTTGGGTGCCATTGTTTCAGTCTGGCTGGCTGCAGACTCAACAAAACAGCAGTGATGGGATTTACATAGCGAAGACTATTTTTGCAATTGGAAGGGCTAGAAGTTTTTTTTCTTTTAGTGAAAGCTCGCATTATTGAGAAAACAGCATGTGGGAAAAGCCTAAATCTACTCATTTCTCCTGAGTCCTGGGATTTCTATTGTCCCTGCTGACTGCCTAAATACAAATCACTTGGTTCCCAAGCAGTGGCTCTGTACAGTGATCATCCTATTGCAGCCATCGAAACTCTACCAGATTGCTGGGTACTTGCAAGGGTTAATATAAAAATGCACTCCTGTCAGCGAAAGTTTCAGGCTCTTCAGTGATGAAAATGGCATCACATAATGAAAAATTCTGAAAGTAGTGGCTACTTAAAGGACAGAAATAATTAAGAGATAATTGTCAATGGAACAGAATATTCTCCAGGATAATGGGCTCCTGCAGATGCAAGAGTACCATGGCAAAGCCAAAGCATTTATGGAAAATAAATGGCATGGTGCAGCTCAGGTACTTTCTTCTTCAAAGCGCACAACACTGATCCTGTGACAATGGTCTGTTATTCAAAATCATTGATGTAGACTTAATTATTTTATCTAATGGAGGTTGATGTGGGAGTTACTTACTGTGCCACTGTAGACCTACTGCATTCTGAGTGCCTCTGAAGAGAAAGGCACTGTGGATTTCAGTGCCTGGATTTCATCAAACATTTTGTTATCCCTACTGTGACTGCTATTCCCTGTACTTACCATACGGTGTTAACCGAGGAGAGCTAGTTTTGCATTATCAAAAGGGGAATGCTCTGACAGTTTGATGTTTCTTGGTGGCAACTGTAAATATTGACATTTTAGTGACTACCACAGTGGGAACTTGATGCAACTCGTTAAAGGTAATGGGGCTTTTTTACTGAATTTAAAGTGAATAATTTCAGGCCCTGTTTGGTGCATTAGGAGGAGTAAAACTATTCCTAAATTGGCTTTGTTTTCTGATATCTTCAACAGTCTCCTCGTAAAACTATCTTACTTGTTGGTTTTGATCTTTTATGGTCTGCTAAAGGATTTATTAAAAATGCCACAAAATATGTACTGCTAGATCTTAGATCTTAATTGAAGAAATAGGTGATCAGGATGTTTAACAAAGACTTATTTGTGCCAAAAATGTGAAATAGTTCTTAGTTAGAAACATAAATCAGTTGGACTAAAACAATTTCTTTCAACTATTCACATGCTATCTTCATTCTTGTGATGTCATTTCTGTAATTTATTATATTTTTTTCACAGAAATGTTAAATAGAACTTAACTATTTATTTTGGTCTCCTGTTCCATCCTGTGTTGACTTAGGGAGAATACCCTTTAAGGGGTATTTCTACATCTCACCACCCACACACGACATGACCAGAAAAATGATGGCTGTTTTAATGCTGCGTGGGCTGTCTGTAGCTGTACAAAAGGGCATAGACTTGGCCCTCTGTATTTCATGCAAAGGCTGAATGTAATAACTTAGCAGGTTGTGCAAAAAAAAACACAGAAAAAAGAGAATCTAAAATCCAATAATGACATAGATAAAGGGAGATCAATAGTATGATTAAAGTAGTAGGATCACACTGAATTTTTTCCAAGTGTCTACAGCAGTTAGAGTGAATGTCTGATGATTTTTTGACTAGCCCAGCTTTAACTGGGTAGGTGGCTGAGAAAGTCATGTGAAGCCTGCCTTTCCTTCTGACTCCATTTTTGTTACAATGACATTAACAGCATATGATCAGCTCTTTGACCTGGCGCATCTCTCTTGCTTTAAACTTAACAAAAGCAAGGACAGTCGGCAAAGCACCCTCCCCCTCTGCCAAACCTTTCTAGCTGTCTTGTTCAAACAAATTACCTTCTTCACAGATATTCCCATCCTGACTGTCAGGTAATTAGCTAGGAGATCCTTACAAATCAGAGGTGATTTTTAAGCTAAAACACATCTCTTTGTTACAGTTTGATCCTTCTGTTACTGTGATAACAGTGCCTATAAACATTTGTTAGGAATACCCAGAAAAGTTTGCTATACCTAGTTTAAGCCCTCTATGTGAATTTGGCTATTGGCCTTAGTGAAGATTATGCAATCTGCACCTTGGATTTAGCCAGGATTGCTCCTAGAGAGGCCGATGACCACTTTTTAGTGCAATATATCTATTTACCTTTTGCCATATATGATGTTTTTCTCTATGTCTGAGAGTTAAGAACATGTAGATAGTAATTCTGAACAACTTGGCAAACCTGTTATCTTTACTATAATTTCTCTGGCTTTGTTAAGTGACCATTGTGAAGACGCAAATAATATGGATCACTGCAGTTTTTCTTAAGGGTTATTATTATGTGTTGCAGCATTGTAGAATGGCAGCATTTTAGAATGGCAGTCACAATCTGGGGTCTGCCTCTGAGCGCCAAGAAAGGCCAGTTACAAACTAGCTCTGTCCATCTGCCTGCTAAAACCTTGTGATGTATTTTGTGTTGAGGTTGGCAATAACTGCATTGACTTCTGTAACCTTTTCTCCTGAGCATACTTCATTCCTAAATCTGTATCCCAAAAATGCAACTTCCTTGTTTTGCAGCATCTTGACCAGGGGATTGAAAAGCTTCGTGAGGAGCTGCAGACCACCTGAGTAGCTCCATTTTTTTTAGGAGTCTTCCCAGGCAGATCATTTTCAATGCACTCCACTGTTGACACATTTATCTACTGAATGACTAGTGTGCTCCACACCGCCTCTTCTTCTAGTCCTTTCTCCTGTGCCAGAACATCAGACTGTAGGATTTACACAGCTGCTGGGAGGAAGTGATAAAACAACACTCCAAAGAGCAGCTTTCAGGTGGGAAGGTATAAGCAGTCTGTAAGAGTGTGGCTGCATGGCATGCAGAAGCTTCTCTTCCTAAATGTGGTGTTGAACACTCTCGGATGTACTTAGTTGATGATGATGCTATATCTAGAGAATTTGCAGTACTTTTCAGAAAAGAGA
The DNA here is from genome assembly GCA_013400535.1 of Scopus umbretta. Taxonomy (NCBI): domain Eukaryota; kingdom Metazoa; phylum Chordata; class Aves; order Pelecaniformes; family Scopidae; genus Scopus; species Scopus umbretta. Next base: position 15,221 of record VZTL01010418.1, read on the forward strand.
CCCTATTGTCCTTTCTATGCTTGAAAGTCCTGCTTTGAGTGTGTCCCATGCTCTCTCCAAGGTTAATCCTTGATTTCTGGCTTTATATGGTTAGGGGTTAATTTGCACACAGCATCTGAAGGTGCTTCAGAGCTCCCTGTCAGCTGACTGAGTCTCCAAGCCACTATTTCTGCATGCTGCACTTACTTGGCCACCTGAGGTTGCCACTCTGCATCACAAGTGACAGTGATCCCTAACTCCTTACTTGTGGAATTTTAACAGTGCTCAAGAAAGGATGGATCATGCATTGCAAGGCTGCAGTCTATCATCTCCAAGCCAAGAAAGAGTCAATCTAAGATAGTATGGCTCTTCACCAAACCCATTACCAAGCCATTAAATATTCAGACCTTGGAGAATGACCAGCACTACTTATAGTGGATACAGAGAAATTGCTTCCAGGAGAACAGTTAACATTTATCACATACGTTTAAACAAACTATTTTCTATGGCAACTATTGACTGTCCACCATCACCAGCTATAAATAAAAGCTATATATAGCCATCTCTTCATTTGCCTTATACTACACAAGGAGGTGCAAAACAACATATATATATATAGTCAGAATTTGCCAAAAATGTTGCCACCAAACCTACAGGAACCATGATTTTTAAATGTAAAAAAAAATCTTTTAAAATACTAATTTTTATGTTTTCTGTTTTACTCAAGGCAGAAAAATTACACCAAAATTCTCCTGATGTTTTACAGTTAACCTAAAAAGAAGGTAGTCATGGATCTCTTATCAGAAAACTAGCAGTGCTTCAATTTCAGACAGTTGCAACCCAAAGAGATGCAAATAAAGACTGTTCATCCACAAAATTCACTTTTTAAATTAAAAATTAAGTGCTTCAAAATATTTCTTTGTAGGGTAAGGGTACTCAATATCCACCCAGCTGTATTCTCACTGGAGGCAATGGAATGGATGGCATTGGTGTCAGTAGAAACAGTTTAGCAGGTCTAACAGTTGCTGCACTGGATATATCAGGTTAAGATCAGCTCAGAAAGCAGAAAATTGGAATTTCCCATGCCTTTCCCACTGCTCCTCTTCTGCAGATGACTAACTCTGCAGCACTTTTCACCTGGATGTCATTCAGTGCCTTTGCCTCTTTGGCCAGGTCTCTCCTGGTTCCATCACCACGCTTTACTTACCCCTACCATTAGTAGATTTGCACTATCTTCCTTCAAAAGGGCTAGTTCCCAAGGTGTTATTTGTTTGGAATCACCAGATGCTGGAAGTTAATCACTAAGTTTAAAAACGAAACCTTGTGAACAGTTTACTTACCAGCTCAGTAAGACAGAGGTAAAATAGGAGAGGCCATGTGCCCACAGGAAAGCTGTGGCCTTTGGAAGACCTGTAGAAACAATGTTAGAGGCACCTGCAGTGGAGGAGAGCCCCCCACTGTTGTGTGTGATAGCTGACTGGGAAACCAGCTGTGCCTGTGACATTAGGGCCCCTCTACAATTGAGCAAACATATCAAAGAGCTGCATCGGATTCTGCAAAGCAGAACTACTTGAAGTAAATTCACTCTGCTACTGCCACTTTGTTTTGATTGATATGAACAAGTCTTAACTTCAAAAATATAGCTAACATGAGTATTCCTATAATCACTTCAGATTGCATCTTAGAAAGGAAGACAATTTTGCCTCCTCCCTGCCCCTCCTGCTCCTCTCTTGTTCCCTCCACCCTGGAAAAGTCTTATGCATGGTTAAAGCATATGCTAAATGTGGGAGGAAAAAAAAGGACCTTCCAAATCTTCATGTCTTTGACAGCAAAGCAGCTGTTTATATCCCTCTTCTTCAAAGGTATGAATTAGAACTGAAGAACTACTACTCCAAAATCTCTTACCTTTTGACAGATCTTTTTTGTGTGTGGTGGCTATGGTTGTCAGCAGCAGTTCGTTAAAGATCTCAGAATATTTGATATTGGAGGGAAGGACCATCTTTTTTTCCTTTAAAGAGGGGGAAATCCAGAAGAGAATGACTGCACTGGCCATGCACAGCTATGCCTACGTTTTCAGTTTGACTCATCTGATCTTGCAGTCCTTATTCAACAGTACAGATCTTGCAGGCTTTAAAAGGCAGAGCCACACATTCAAGGATGAAGCCCCTTATCTCTATCAGTCTCGGTACAGATACTCAACTCTTGGCCCAGATACAGCAGCAGTGCTAGCAGTGCTAGCAGTATAAAAAAAAATTCCTCCCCCAAGATACATTGAATGTGATTGCGGCTATACAGTGAGTGAATCCAGTCCTGCATTTTTTTGATAAGTATTAGATGATTTTTAGGAGAGCCAGCAAAGATTTTAGTTTTAAAAGCTGATTCACACAAAGAAAAACTTCTAAATATCAGGAACTGGCTACAAAAGCCTTGGGGAGCAGAAAACAAGAGGCCAATAGCCACAGGAGTATAGAAAAACGCAGTGGATTTTGACAAAGGGAAAAAAAAAAACACACTAGAAAGATAACTATTTAAAAATAAGGAGGAAGAAAGTAGGGAAAGAAACAAAGAGAACTGACTCAAGGTTCAAGCCAATTCACATAGGTTGACCAACCATAATCAATTGCCCTGTTGGTGTTCTTTAAATAAAGGTCAGACAAAATTGTACTGAAATCCGCATGGGGGTTATTTAAGTGCTTATTTAAGACAGTGGGTTGCTTGTGGGAGGCAGTGCTCAGTGCTAGTTTCACTGTATTTCTAATAGTGCTTAATTAGTTTATTACTGTATTTGGAATTACTCCCTTTCTTAGAGACTTCAAAAACTTTTTGTACTGTTCAAAACTCTCTTCCAGCCACATATCTCCCCAGAGCTGGAACAGAAACATAAGCTTTTGAATTCAAATTCTGTATCATTGTCTTTGCATCTTACCAAAGTTCTCAGGCCTAACCAACAAGCTCCTACACAAACGATCAATCAAAATATCACCCTCTGCTCCATTTGTCAATGCTCGTCTTCTGCCCCTATCATTGAAGCAGCATGCCATTAGCTCCATGCACTTGAGAACCTTGTCATTCCAAGATTGATGATGAAATCATGGCTGTTTACCCTTTGGCAAGCTTAGTTATCACGCACAGGGTGACAAAAATATTTATCTAGAATGGTCTGCTGACCTTCTGTTCCCACAGAAGTTGGATAATTGGAAAACATGTGCAGTAACATACTCTGTATGGTTGCACAGGCAAGAGACTTGTGCACAGCTTCTGAAAGTAACCTCCACAGATTGAAAAAAGCTTTTAGAGCAGGGACAGCATTGCTGTATATTCTTGTTTCTGTAACACGCGACAATGCTTTAAATCAGGTATACAAACTTGTGGAGAGTTTCCCAGTGGTTGAAAATGCACAGTATCTCTTTGCTAAAATACCTCATCTCCTTACCCACCCAAGGGAGAAGCTGAAACCTTCCAAAAGATAGTCCTTTATTGTGACTGTAGCAAATCCAAAATACATTTTTTTTTTTCCAGTTTTGCAACTCAGGCCTGTCCAAGACTTTGCAGCTGGACCATTTAAAGCCTGTAGATACATGTGAGAGTAATAGCCCTGTGAAAGTCTTAGGCTGAAAATGCTGTACTCCTTAGAGCAAACTCCTTAAGACCAGGATTTTTTGAGATCCAAAAGGGACCTGTGAGTAGCCAACACAGGTCCCTTTCAGAAACTTGTTGTTATGCAGCCTTCAGCTCAGTGCTTGTGCCACCTAAGAGCACTTCATCCTTGGCACCTGTCACCATCAGCCAGCTCTATGCCGCAGGAGCCAAGGGGGTTGGAAGGCACTATCGAGCGGCTGTTGTTTCTGCCAACCTGCCACGATAAAAACAGAAGGGAAGGAGCACTGCATGAGAAACATGGAGTTAGCTGCATCTTGGCTGATTGACACCCCGCTGTCCCATCGTGGTGTCCAGTGTCAGGTTGTGTACAGGATGTGAGCCCATTGAACGAAGCATGCTGTTTCAGACAGCTCACCTTTTTCTCTCTTGGCAATAAAGTTGTCACTCCCTGAGAGGCTTGCAAGTAGCAGGCTGAACTCTTCCTAAAAGTGCCAAAGCTAAGCTTGCCTTCAGGAAAGACTGTGATACTAAGGAGGAGAAGATATTTTTTAGGAGTATTGATGTGGAAAGTGAGCCTTGGTTTGTGGAACCAAGGGGAAAGCAGATTGACCAGCGTCTATAATGGAGTTACAAAGAAAGAGTAGCCTGACCTACTGAAAGAGTTAGATGCTTGGCTTGGCTACAGTGCATGTATTACAGGGTCTCACTGGAACTTTCAAGACAAAAATTCTCTGGATCTGAACAATTCACTCTCCATTGTCATTACTGTGAGTTCAAGCCTAATTTTACACAGGGCCTGAAATGGGAGCACTGTTGGGTCCTTGTGCTGCTCACTGCAACATAAATATATAAGTAGCACAGCAACATACAGACCTACTTCAGGATTGAAATTACTGTGAGAAGTGTCCTTTAAGGCAAAATTGATTTCATAATAAGTGCGTACTGTAGGGAACATTTTCCACTCCTTTTTTACAGAGAGTGTGCAAGTTGGTCTCTATCTTTCACAAAATGGTATTTGATATGAACTATTATTAGCTGAAAAAGATAATCTGTTCAGTGAAACATGCTCATTTTCTGGTCCTAAATTGTTTCTGCTCCCTAAAAGCACCAATCCCGCAGTAATACAGAACACAGGCTCTGCTAATGTTATGCTTGACGCACATATTTATCAATCTGATAATTATGCTTAAAATAAGGGAGGGAAACAAAAAAAGGCTGACTGAGAAAGAATTCTGATCAAATGCTAGAGGCAGACACTGTTCATGTCTGCTAGCACAAAGGTTTATGAGAAAACAGAAAGATAAAATGCAATTTTACATTTTATTCAGTGCTGTTTATTCAGCTCTTTTTCCCTAAGAATCATTATCAATATTCTGTAGTTATTTATGGTTCAATTTCTGATGGAGCTTGGGCTTGGTCAGCAAATCTTTTCTAGAATAAAGCATTCTTTCTTTTTTATATCTGCTCACAGATGTTTTAGGATGAGATATTGATTATCCTGTAAATGGACAAGAAAGCAGTTGCTTTTGAACCAGAGGCTTGTTTTCCTCATTACAGCTCTAAACCACTTGCTGTTTTTTTAAACCTATTCAAACCCCTGGTTCTGTTTCATCAGCTTCCCTTCAGTGTTTTCTGTTTTTTTCTTTTGGCTTCTCCTCTCTCAAATCCTTGAGGTTGCAAAATTCCTAGGGTATTTCACTATTCATGCTGCATAGGGTTGAGAAAACTAAGGGGTAAGTGCGTGTGTGTTTTTCTATATATGCTTTAAAAACTTAGTGATGCAGTGACACTGCCACTCAAATATTATTGGTTATACACTTTTATGGTGGGTTGACCTTGGCTGGTCACCAGGTGCCCACCCACCTGCTCTCTCACCCTCCATCCTCAACAGATGAGGGAGAAAATAAGACAAAAAAGCTTGTGGGGGGAGATACAGACAGGGAGATCACTCACCATTTACTGTCACGGGCAAAACAGAGTCATCTTGGGGAAAATTAATTTATTGCCAATTAAAAATTGAGTAGGACAGTGACAAACAAAGACAAAACTAAAATACCTTCCCCCATCTCCCCTTCTTCGCAGGCTCGCTCATCTTCACTCCTTCACTCCTGACTCTTCTGCTGGAGGAGGGGGGGAGGGAAGAATGAGGAATGGGGATTGCAGTCAGTCCATAACACAGTGTTTCTGCTGCTCCTTCCTCCTCACTCTGTTCCCCTGCTCCAGAATGGGGTCCTTCCCACTGGCTGTGGTTCTTCAAGAACTGCTCCAGCATGGGTGACCATGCCAGAAAGCCTGCTCCTGCAAGGGCTCCTCTCCATGGGCTGCAGCTTCCTTCAGGGCGTGTTCACCTGCTCCAGCATGGTCCTCCATGGGCTGCACAGGGACAAGCTGCTTCACCATGGTCTCCTCCAGGAGTTTCAGGGCAATCTCTGCTCCAGTGCCTGGAGCACCTCCTCCCTCCCCTTCCTCTCTCACCTTGGTGTCTGCAGGGTTGTTTCTCTCACATTTTCTCACTCCTCTCTCACAGCCGCTGCACAGCGTTTTCTGCCCTTTCTTAAATATGTTATCACAGAAGCGCCAACAGCATTGCTGAGGGGCTCAGCAGGTCTGTTTTGGAGCTGGCTGGGACCGGCTCTGACGTGGGGGCAACTCCTGGCTGTTGCTCACAGAGGCCACCCCTGCAGCCCCTCCACTACCAAAACCTTGCCATATAAACCCAATACATTTTTTTGTTGATTTTCAAACTAGAAAAGTGTATTTAGCTTGGAATGTAGTGGCCATCAAGGACACCTCTGAAAATCTTAGAAATCTGATTTCTTATCATTGGTATCAAAATATGTGAGCTGAATCTTAAGAGAAAATTAGCAGGCAGAGAACAAGAGCCAATTCATGAGTGTCTTGTTTTCTTGTTAAACCAAGAAGGATGGGCCTCCTGAATAAGTAATTCACAGCCCTACCAGCTTCCTAAAGACCCGTTTGTACTGGATGCATCAGATAAAGCTGGAAGTTCACGAGTATGAAAAAGAAATCACAGGAGGCAGAGAAGTGAGGGCTGAAACATCAGAAGAGTAAATAGGTGTCAGAAGTGAATGGAGGTAACCTGTGTTTAGTTGTGCATCTTTGGCCTTAAAAGATCTGGGTGGCCACAGAGCACATGAGGCAGCAGTAAATTTCTGAAGTTTCTGAACTAGAAAGTTCATAGTAAGCATACTCTTATTTGATTTTTACAGTCAAACATTTTTGTCTCCCAAGCACTGCAAACTTTTGCAATAGACACCTATATTTTAAGTGAAAATGTGTGAATGAAAATAAAACCAGCACCTTCAGGCTGAAGGGCAATTTGGAGGGCGAGGCAAGCATTGCTTTTAGCAGAAAAAATGCTTGAACTAGGAAGAGTTCAATATCCAGAAGGTGGTGTTATAATAACCCACACGTGTTGTAACGCAACATCACATAACATCTAAGTCTTGGGTCACCATCATTCTCTTACACGGACAGTCATGGGCTCGTCTTTTGCCTCGCAGTAATGAGCATGAATATCAAGGTCTGTGAAGTTACACTTGTGTAAAAACTCTGTGGCTAGAGGTCACATTTAGAAAAGTGTCTAGAGTCATTTAGAAAAGTGATGAGTGGAATCACAATAATCTTTAAAAGTATTCTTGAAGGGAGCTTGAGGCATAGCAACCCCTAGAGTCACCGCTTCCTGAAATGACACCGTTAATGAATGCATGACAAAAGCATTTCATATCACCCACATTTTGCATCTTCTTGCCTCTTCCGTGAGCTAGACTAATAGTTTTCTATCACAATATCCTACCACATACTTCCAGCTGGTGAGAGTAAAGCACATTCCAACTCACACATTGAAATAAAGCAGCTCACCAGGGTGCAGCGTGGAGAGCTGCTTCCTCTGCTGGCAAGTGCTATCTATGAGGCAGCACCCTGCCTTGCTATACGACTGTCAGTGTGTATAGCTTTACACCTCTTCCCTTTCCTTTTCTCTGTTTTCAGTGGGGCTGTAATTGATCCCTACTACTTTGCACCTTTTTTCTCTTCCCGAAAATGGCTGAACAGCTTCCAGGCTATGGTAGGACCCAGTCTCCCCGCCAGGCTGACACTCATGCATCAAATTCTTTGACAGAACAGTTCGTACACACAGCTGTTGAAAGAATTTGAAGAATTTGACCAGCAACAAATTATTGGTTTGGTTAAACTGGGAATTATGGGTCCACTAATGTGCTGTTTTTCGGACTCTTCCATGTCCAGCGCAAGCCAAAATTTAAAAAAAAAGGATTTACATCCATTTCCCTTTTGTTTCTTGAGGTATATTCCAGGCTGAGCTGTCAGTGTAAGACAAAGACCTCTCAGTGAAGGCAGCACAGTGCAGTAGGGATTACTTGCTCTTTCAGGGAAGGGCATTCTCAGCTAAAAAAAGAAGAGGCATCAGGTGAAAATCCTGTTTTGCCTGGAATATTTAGAAGGTCTGGAAATCACTTTGTGTACTGGGGTGCCCATGAGAGCCTGGAGGGTCAGTCCGCTTTGAGAATGCCGACTCCATGGGTACCCATCATTCTGCGGCTGGACTCGGTTACCATGACGGCCTTTCTGTATCCCACATCACTAAAACCACACACCTAGAACTACTAACTGACTGAAATCTCTAAACATGAAGCAAGTGAAATAAATCAAATTCTCAGCTAGTGTAAATTAGCCTAGCCTGAATGGTTTCAGTAGTTATGCAAAACTGAATCAAGAGAGAGTGGAATCTGCCCCAATACATGAAATATTAAATAGTAGAATATATTATGTGTGTGTGTCTATGTGTTCACATCCATATAACCAGAATACTATCAGCATTCTGTTCTGACCTTTTTTAAACTCAACCTCAAAATGGACCAAGTTGAAGGTATTTTGAGGATACCAGGTTTCATAAAAGAAACCAAAACAAAACAGGGAAAAACTTGTAATTAATGCATTAAGTTGTATCTCAGCAATACTGTTTCCTGGTTATGGCCAGAAGTCCATGGGGCTACTATTCAGAGCTGAACTGGAACAGATCTGAGGTTGGGTGACACCAACATGCCTCTGACAAGATGAGCTGTTCAGAGGTGGAGTCATTAAAAAGAATGTGCCATTTTCTGACACAACTGAATACAGTACTTTGCTACCAAAAGACAGAAAAAGTAGTGTTTTACCTAGAACTTTTCTCATTTCTCTCAGAATGCCAATAAAACCCCCCGTGATTCCTTCTAGCTACCGAATTATTCGTGCTTTTAAAACCTTCCTTTTCCCTTTAGCTTCTGATGATTGACTCTCCCTGTAAACTGCTTTGTAATACTCTGTATGGAGGACAGTATATAAAAATAAATTGCATTGAGTTTGATCCAAACATCATTTGACTCAAAATTACACTGAGGTTCTGGGTTGGTTTTTTCCCCCTCCCCGTTTCTAGCTCTGACTGGCAAGGCAAATCATTTCTATTTGCTATCATAAAGGTTAAATAAAAGGGCAAACAACTCATTGCTGTTTCAATAAAATTCATGTTGTTATTTCAAAATGTAGTTCTCCTTCGCCAGCCCCCACCCCCATATGCTCATTCATACACAGTGCCACTTGGACCACTGATGTGTCTGCATATTACAGAGTCTGCAGAAATTATGGGATCAAGGTTACACCTCTTTTGGTAAACCTGATCACTGGAGAAAGAGTCCATTGGAAAATTAGCCTTTATTTACAGCACTGACAACAGTGAAAAGATGTAGCTTCTTGCTATCGTACTGAGGTTATTACTTTCCTTGTAGTAAATCTCAGGACACCCAATTAAAGTTAACTCGCAGCTTGGAACAAGCAGCCTGTAAAGTTTGCTGGCAAGAGCTGCCATATTGTCATTCAATGTACTTTACATTAAACAGCGTAAGACAGTGACAAAACATCTAATTATCTGATTACGCTGCAAGAATAGTTTCTTACATGTACTGAATTTCGCATACCGTCAGTGAATGCAGACTGTGTTCATCACTGACTCACATAAACAAAAAAACAAACAAAAAAAAGGAAAATAAGATAGAACAATGGGTTTCAGCTACTATTGTTCCCAAACAACAGAGATATTTTTGCTAGTACTTTGAAATAACAAACCTCTCCAGCAAAGTGGGAATTCTGGGGATGTCCAGTTCAGGAATAGAAATTTCTGTTCTGGTTTTGACCCTGGATGAGGTGTGTGGTGGCCTGAGACTGGCCACCTGTGTGGCCAAAACCAGGGCACCACAATGAGAGCTGCACCCTGGCTGTTTGGCAGAGGTGGAGCTTCTTGAAGTAAAAAGATTTTCTATGAGATGTTGAAGAAAAAAAAAAAATGTACCCTTAGGCTTATTATTTCACATTTGCCTGCCCCTGGCACTGTGGGGCCAATACACAAATTGCTGTGCTGTGGAGGAGGGTGGGGATTAGCAGCTGCTTCATGAGAAGGGCTTGTGCCTTTTGCTCTTACCCTGGAGAGATCCCATCATAACCATCCAGGAGCCGCAGTGGAAGCTCAGACCCAGGCAGTTAAAGAACATCGACACACTTCAGTTTTGTGCCCAGATGTATCCCACAGCTGCTCATTTGACTGAGCAATACAACCAGTGACAGAAGCAGAAAAGCATCAGCAAGGAAGCTGCAGTATTTTCCCATCAGCTTTTCTTTGCTGCTGCTGAGGCTTACCATGGCTGGCCTGCCAGCTGAGACAATACACCTGGTACTACATATGCAAAACATTGGTAAGGTACTCTAATTTCTTTTACTACAGTTTGGGGCAAGACAGAGGGAGAAAAAAAAGGCTTTTTTGATATCTTATGATGATAACAATTTCCGCGGAGGCAGTTTTTTAACTGTGCCGGTACTGCACTGTTGAGTACCTTCACATCAGCCATAACGTAGTCCTGCTTCTTCACAGTCCCAACCGTCACACCATTAAACATAAATTGTGGACTCAAGAGACCCTCTTTTCCAGAGGGGAGGAGCAATTTAGCCTCCATAACATATCAGTCTCCAGCTTGGCCTGAAAAGGCTGTCAATTGTGCTGAATTATGTATAAAATCAATGGAAGGTGCTGTCTGCCAGAGATGGATTGACATTATCAATTTCATTTTTACTGAGGGGGGTCACACGTCCCAAATCTTCATGACTGCAGAATAAGTGCCCATACCTTCCCTACTTCCCTAGTTCAAAAATTATACCAGTTTTGTTGCATTTTTAGAATTAAAAAAAGGTTTCACAACAAGACACTGCTGCCATAAAACACCTCTCTAATTGTCTGCAATGGTCAAATTTATATATTTGTCAATGGGGTGCTATTATAATCCGCCCTTTTCTACTCCCATTTCATTATATTCTTTATTAAATAGACATTTAAAAACATGGGTTTTTGTGGGCAATCCCACACAGTGTTATATTCAAGTAATAAAAATAGCACTGTTACGACTTGCAAGGATTTTCAATGATAGGGAAAAGTCTCCCATGTAATAAGACGTGCAAATATGCAAAAGTACTGCATATTCACGTGAGTCGGGAGGACAAATAAGTTTGTGATGATCTTCAGGGAAGCCTGATAAAACATCAGTTTTATTTGACGCTGATTATGAATCCTGTCCTTGTAAAACCACCATCACTGTGCAAATGTATTGAATGAACAGGGACTGTTCATTCAAAGACCTACAATAAATACATATGCAGCATATAGCTCATGACCAGCACTTTACTATATGCTTTTTTACTGCTGTATGTATGACTGGAGCAGTGTTGAAATCTCATTTCACGGAGTGATCTTTTCCCTCTCCTCTAGAATGGCAACTGCTCTGATATTCCTGTGGCAGCTACTAAAGGTCTGAGTGTTTAGTGGTGTTTGAGACCACCAACCAAGAAAATCGCCATCAAAATTCTCTTCCAAATACTCAGTTCTGAAATAGATTTCTGTACAAGCTCATTTAAACAGGGTCACCTATCGTCACAGCATGGTCCAGGGTTCAGCAAACATAGTGCCTTAGTGAACACAATGAGTTGTACTAAACATAAAGTCATTAAAGGTAATTTTTCAAAAAGAAGTCTACTGACAATTCATAACAACTTGGAATTGTTATGCCAGTCTCTATTTTCTGAAAAATGTTTTCATGCTTATATTGCTGGCTATTAAGGATGTTTAGCTTCATATACTATCATACACAGCTGCAGGAATATTACAGACATAAACATTTTCTTTGAGCTGAATGCTGCTTTGAGGGCAACAATGGGAGCATCTCCATTGACTCAGGGGCTTTGTATCCGAACCCATTTTTGAAGGGCAGTATTCTGCCACTGTTACTTACATTCTGTAATTCCTTGCTCCAGAGTTGATACTATTGAGTTTCAAAGCAGCATAATTTTTCATGAGAACTTGAACTGATAGACTGCTATGGAGCAAAGGATTGCCTTCCAGTCTCTGAAGGACAAACCTGAAGGCTTGCGCTCAAAACATTTATTTGTGGTCCTTGTCCCATATGAAAACTTTATTGCCATTTGAGTCTTGCCTTCAAAGAGCTGCAGGCTGAGTGGGAGTGTCCAGAAAACAATTTAGTGTGTGAATAAATGCAAAGGATTTGCGATCTGTTTTCCTCAAGATAAAATCTAGACCTTACCAGAGATTTTCATGGCAAAACTCAAGAGACTGTTTTCAAAATAATGGTTAGGGAATTCACTCAGCAGATAAAATACCAAGGCACAATTTCCTTTTCCTGAGCATGGACTGGAAATTTTTACACCCCAAACAGTAGTTTAGACTTTAAAGTCTTTTCTCAGGAATAGCAAATATTTAATTAGTCGTACCAATAGGGAACAACAGGCAACAGCAAAGCAACTAACTCAAAGTTAGAGCTTGGACTTAAGACGCTCTGCAGCCAGATTATTCAGGCTCCACTCAGTGTGAATTCTTGCCACCCAAAAAAAGGGAAGATCAAAAAACTCAGCAATAGCTCGGGATTCTTCTGTTATGAGACATGACAGCAGAGCAGGTCTTTGAAGTTGCCTCTCCCAGTCCATGAGAGTTTTTAAGGGTTAGATTTACTTTGGTTAGTTGTTTTTCTTGGTTGCCTTCATTCTGCCCAAATGAGGAAAAATCAGTTCTCAGAAAGATAGGGCACTGAATATTGCTTCCTGACCAGGTCAGGCTAAAAAGATTCATTTTTGCTTATTTCTCAGTTTATCTTAAACTAACCTTGCTGAGCAAAGTGCTCTTTATTAACTTGAAGTCAAAACATACCAGTAATGATTCTACGTTTTTGGTGTAATTCCCTCTAATCATCCTAGCATAAAAATTCTGCTTGTTTTTATATCTGCTTTATACAATGCCAACAGTAATGAATGTTCTAGAATTGGAACATAATTTTGATTATCTGGCCATTACTTTTGATTTATGGAGCACAGAGACAGCTGGGTTTTTATAAGCTTGCCCTGCAGTACTGCAGATAACAAATGTAATGTAATAATCAAACTTCTGTAACACGGAACACAGAAGGGGTGGGCCCACAGATCTGTCTATCTATATACACCCATACAACATCAACAAATTTTATCTTCAGAAGCAGAAGTATAAAAATAATTTGCACAATGCTACTATTCATTATTCATACCCAAAGCAAAATATGTTGCTTTCAGAACCAGTATTTAGGCTCTGCAGGAAGGGGTGAACCACCTGAAGGTGGTTTCACGAAAATACATAAATGCGCATCACCATGAGGTTTACTAATGCATTACTGTTTAAAAAAAAAAAAAAAAAAAGCCTCTCAAAAGAAATATATTTTAAGAAATAGAAATAAATACAAGCCATTGTGAACAATGCAAAATCTATTTTTTTTCGGGGTGCCACACAGGAAAATATGAAGTCAACAAGAATGTTCCCCATTAGAAGGAAAAAAAAACCCCAGAACCAGCTCTTTGAAGGAAGAAGAGGTTGACCATTTAGTTCAGTTACAGGAGATTGATCAAAGGTCTGAAAACAACAGCACAAGAGCTGGTTACAGAAACTGAAAACGGGGAAGGGGAAACCAGAAACATTCTCTCAGGCTTGCCAAGAGAACTAGGAAAGTGGAATTTGTTAATACAAGCCAAAAGGGTTTTAAAAACATATACTAGGAGTGAGAAATGCAGCAAGCAAAAGTAATCTATAAACCGGAGAGCATCCCCTCTGCTAATAGCAGACAAATGGTCCTAAATACTTTCTAAAAATTAGTCTCTCACAAGGTGGGGGGAGGAGAAGAAAGGTGGAAGCAATAAGAAAATAATGACCATCTCATCCAGGTAGTGGCTAATTGTAAAGGTGATAAGGGGACAGTGGGGAGGAATGAGATGAGAGTTGTGGATGCCTGAAAGCTCCAGATTTTGTGTTCCAGGGGTCATATGTGGGTGGCTTTTGTGTGCTCAGGGAGAAGGGGCAAGAGAACTTAAATCTTCTGAGCACCAACAGTTCATTACGCACACATAGATGCATTCTCTACAGCCAGAGCTACACGGAGAGCAGTTCAGAGAGCACATGCCCACCACCTCACCTTGACTGATCTTTCCAAAGAGCTCTATGGGGGTTGCAACTTCACACTGCCACCACCGTTAGTGCATGCTCTTCTGTGACAGAAAAATCAAAAGAGCATACAAACGTGAAATCGGATTATAAGTAGCTATTGTATTACTGGCAATTGCTGCATTTCTAGATGTTCTAGAAATCCACAAAGGTTGCAGGGGAAAAATACTGTTTGGGACAGTAAACTTTGAAAAGGAAGCCTTCCCAGCTATTGCTATGTTGAGAATGATTCTCAAGTCTATAGCAAACCAACCAAACCAAACCAAGACTGAGACCTTGACTCTTTGAGGCTGTAAACTATGTTTACAGCATGTAGTATACATACTGTATACATATACATGCAGTATGTATGTAGAGCCTGATTTGAGATTTGGCACTGTTCAACTATCTAGGTAAACTGAGGGGGAAAATCAGGAAAGCTGAGTGGTGGAATGTACCCCAGCAGGAAAGGCAGCGGCATTACACCAGGAGCTCCAGAGAAGTGGCATCTCCAATTTCTCCATTACACCAAAAAAGCTGTTTGGCCAGTACAGAAGCAGTACGTTGGCTGGAGAGTGCCTTGCATTGATTGAGCAAAGGGTCCCTAACAAATGGGATGCTCTTTCCTTATCCATATGATGGAAGGCACCTTGAGTCCCGGTGGGAAGCGCTTGGCTGCTTTTCCTTAGCCATTCTTCTCCTTTTCTACTTCCCAGCTGGGCTTTGTTGCTGAAAGGAAAATTTTTCATTATTCCTGTGACATATAAGTAAAGGGCAACTACCCTATGCTTTAGAGAAACTCCTCTGAAAGATCCTTGCTTACAGGAAGAGTACAAAGTAAAGCTTATATAAAGAAATGTAAAAGAAATGAAAAAAGGACATCATACAAATCTGGATGATCTCTGGTTGAATGAGGATAATTGTGTATAAAACATACCATTGGGGATTAGGTATTGAGGCATTTGAGTGACTTTTCTGCATTTTATTTGAATAATTAATTCTGACTGAGGTAAAAGCAGGGACTTTGCTTTCACATCCCCCATCCACAAAGGTAAATCTGCCCAAACCCATGCTACTTCTGTAAGAAGGAAGGCTCCTTAGGAAGGTAGGACTAGTTGTGTAAGGTAGTAATTGCAAGTGGCTTACCTGAGACATCTTGAATGACTACAGACAGGTTTCAGAGACCCTTTTGGGGATGTGTGTCCCATCACCTGTCAGAAGACATTCTCCCTTGTGTGTTAAGGTGACTGGGACCATGGCAGAGTAGATATAAATGTTCTTTCAGGGTAAGGAATTTGGTAGGGTTCCAAAAAATACTATGTACCAAGAAACAGAACTTCCAAGAAGCAGACTTCGTAAGTGGCTATTTAAAATACTTTTATTCACAACTCTCTTCTGTCTGCAAGCCAATGCATGACAGAAAAAAACATCTTCTACTTAAAATCTTCATGAATTTATAACCACCAGTAAAATCATCAGGTGAAAACTCAAACATCACTTGGTTCAACTACTCGGATGGAACATGGTAACTACATTTTAGACTGTTGTGGGATGAGTATTAACATCCTTCACCAATACTTCACAACCCCAGAGGAAACTAGAAGTGAGATCCATCCACGTGTAAGGCCTTGTGTATCCATTAGGATGTTTATTCCCTAAATACTTTCTCCTCATCATCTGTTTGGCCCCTGAAGTTCAGAAGGACATAGGCTATGAAGGACTATCACTGAACAGAAATACAAATTGTAGAAAGGCTGAGAGAGGAAAGGTTCCTAAGGCTGTATTTCTTGCCAGTGACTTCCCTTGGATACAGTGTCTGCAAGGCAGAGATAATATATATATCATTGCCAAATCCCATTTTCAAGATAGGCTGCTAGAATTTCCCAAGACAACTGTAGGGTCTAAAGGTCAGCCATCATCTTCCTCTCAGTGTAGTCCTCTGATGGGGATTGAAGCATGTATTATGGGTACAAAACCTGCTTGCGCATTTCTAGAGTAAGAACCAACCTGAAGCTTGATGAAAGAGGAACAGTTCAAACATCTCTTTTTCTTGTAAAAGCATTTGAGATGCATAAAAATGATTCACCCTTTGTTCTGTTCAGTAGACCTAATGTGACCTAACACTAGGTTTGAGAACCATTGCTACAATTTCAAAGCAGCTGTAGATAGAGCTGGAAGATTGTCTGATCAAGATAAAGTTCCTATTGCTGTGCAAAAGAGCTGAGTGCTCATAAAAGATGACCTCTGCTCCATTCTAACAAAGAAATGTGCTATAGCCAAAACTGGAAATCTTTCACAAATCTTTCCCCCTCTGTGTCTTTCAGCATTCGATGTCAACTAAATAAAATTCATCTAGCATTTCCAGTATGTTGGTTCCAAATAACAACAGAATTATTATGCTTAAAATACATTTTTTGCATAAATTACAGAAGACAGAAAATGAATGTGCTAAGAGTGGCCTTTTGCTTATTTAACATGAATTTACAGTTTAAAACTTGTCCTTTATAAGTTTTCCTTATTTAGCTACACATAGCCAGATCTTCATTTTTATATCCTGCTCTACATCTTTTCCCCACACTAGTAATTAATATGGAAATATTTTAAAGAAGGTCATTGATAATTTTGATACATTACTGAAAAAAATCAAGGCTTTGTTACAGCATCAAGCTACAGTTACGAAGGCACAAGGTAAGTAATAGCCAGGTATGCAGACACTGAAATGCTATATCCCAGTCTGGAAGGATCGCTACCTCTCAACTTTCACAGGCATCATCAGGAACAAGAGGAAGAAAGGAGACATGCCCATGAAAAGTGCAGCAAAGAGGAGATACCTCACATGCAGCGTTTAATGCTCAAGATTTCAGGACTTACCTCTGGAAATCAGTCAAATTACAGTTTGAGTGCTGACGAAGCGCTGAAGTGGCACCACGCTGAAGAGCATCACCCACAGGCTAACTCCCTGCCCACCGAGCTTTCCCAGAGCAGAAGGCTGCTGCACCAGTTCCAGCACCCAGATTCCCTCCTGCTGCTCCAATTCTCTCAACAGACTGCGGAAATGTGGCCGTTCTGCTAAGTTTGAGCTTCACGCTGTTCGCAATTAGGTTCTTAATGAGTGTAAATGTAGACATTAAACCTGAGCAGATTGTTGCAAGTGAAAGAAGACAGAACTGCTGTACCTACTATGTTTGCTTCGTTTGCAAATACATCGTTGTAACAGGTTAGAAACATGTTTAGTCATGACTAAGCTCCTAATGTGACTTTTTGATGAAGCTCCATGACCGTAAGCACCTCCTTGAAGGACATGATCTGATGTCCACTGAAGTTAACAGGAGCTTATCTTTACCTCGGCGTAAGAAAGTCCAGGCGGCAGATGACTGCCAGGATCTGCAATTTATTTTATTTATGCAACCTGCAGCATAATCACGCAGTCATTAAACTATGAGTCTAGAAATGAGCCAAAAAATGATGCAAGCTCTGTTACTTAGATAATGTACATTAAACCAAAGAGTTAGCTGTCGATGTGGAATTGAAAATTTTGAATTCCCAGAAATGGCACAGATCACTTTGCTTTCACCTGGGAACTCGTCTTCCAAATTTCTGCCAAGTTCTATATGCGGCTTATTTTCAGTGCAGCAGTATCGAATGCTAAAGCAGCATACATACCTTCTCATGAAACTCAAACGCACTTCACGTACTTTTATTTACTACAGGCAGGGCTGCCCAGGTAGGACAAAAAATGCCAAACCAAGCACCAGATCCAAAATTAGCATTTTATTCAGAACGTTGGGGTCAGAGGTGTATCATTCATATTCTGGTACACAATACAGAGGCAAAGCTGTTCTCAGAAGTCTCTCTAGTTTGAAAGCTCCTTCCTCCTTCCCTCCCTGCCCCCAAAACATACTGTATATTTACTCGTGCCACCAGTATCAGGCCAACTTCCCTACCCCTGCTTTTTTTTTTGGTACAAATTATGTAAAACTTTTGTGCTAAGAACTTTTCTCCCTCCCCAAACAAAAAAAATAATAAAAATAAAAATAAAAAAAATATTGAGTACTCTAACTACAGTTCAACAATTGAATCAATGTCACTTGTTTGCAACCTGTTTTGTAAATACTTTATCCATAACGAAAGATATAAACATGCAAAAACCTGAATCCATAGTCCAAATAATACATACACATGTTCTGAAGTTTCTGCACTTCTCCACAGACTATGCCAATAAAACATTATGTACACATACCATTTTTTACAGTGAAGTGGGAAAAGAAATACTAGAAATTAAAAAAAGAGAAAAAAGAAAAGTGTACATGGATTAAGACCAAAATGTGTCTAACATTCTAGCATAAGGAAAAAAAAGTCAATTCTGCTACAAACTGGTGATATGAAAACTCCCTTTATTTGCAACCAGCTGCATAAGTTTTAGAATTTTAGTGAAAAAAATCCCCTAACATCTAAAACTAGAAGTAATGTACATTGTTCCACCTCATGGTCTTCTCTCCCAGATAATAAAATTGTTCCATGAGGATTTTTTTTATTTTTAATCTCCTTATTTTAATAAAAGCAATGCGATGTAACAAAAGCATGTTGAAGCATACTGTGTTTCACCTTAACTCCTCCCCACCCCAACATATTTTGTCTCTTTAATGCATCATTTCATAAATCAGTACCATTAAAGCCTTAAACATAAAACTAATTCCGATCTGAAAAAGGTACAAAAAGGCACATAAAATCCCAGTGCTTCTGTACTGTAAAATTCAAGTGTAACTGAGCTCAATATTTTTTTCCAAACAGCATTGGATCACTGATATTCCACGGAGCCCAAATTGGTTTGCAGCCTAAGCCAAAGCCTTCAGCAAGCACTTGTGCTAGTAGACTACAAAGTTAAAGCCTAGCTTCTGTATGCTTTTGGGGAATATCAGTTGAAACGTTTGTACTTGTCCAAAAACAAAGTTCACTTTCAAGTTCAGTCATCACCTCCACCATACATATCAGCAAGTTTCTTGAAACGTGGGCCCCAGTCATTTAGGTAGTCATAGTCTTGCTCACCACCACTACTTGAGGAGTTAAGAGAGCTCAAGGATCCAGCAGTGGAGCCGCTTCCTTCATAGTCAAAGACTAAGAGGGAGTCGTATGGTGGGGCTGTAGGGTCATTGTCGGCTGCTTTAAGTCCCTGCAAGAAGGAAAGGGAGGAAAAAAGATAAAGTTCTGTATCTGAGAGAGAGGCAGAACATAACTGGAATATCGCAGTGCAGTCATCTATCAATTGCCACTTGAGAAAACCAAGTTCTTGTTCTTCTGCAATCCAATTCAAAGCAGGATTCATGTTTTTGTAACTCCAGCAAGAACTTATTCCAAATCCTTTTAGAATGGCCAGGTTTCCAGCATGACATTGCTGGACATTTTGAAAGTAGCTGCAAATACAGCTGAACCAAAATCTTACAAGAACATCATGGCACTAGGACTGAGGCTAATACACGGCTCCAGAGCTACACAGCTCACAACCTGAGGCATAAGCAATATGGGACTGGTTAGACAGACAGATGGGGAAGGAGGAATAGGCACGTTTGCAAAGATTCACTTTAACTGCCATCTCACATGGCCAGTAACATATCCATTGACACTGCTGGCCTGCAGTCCATCTGCATGCGCCAAAAGCCATATTTAGTTCTGTAAAATTCATGTACCTCTGTTAGACTGCTGTGAGAAAAAGATACAATATGTTGGTTTAAGCCTTATGTGCTTTGCCATAACCACCCACAAGATTCCACCTGCTCTTCAGAAAACACACACGATGACATCAAATCTAAATACATGATTATAATCATTTTTGTTTCCTCATTTCAAAGTGTTCAAATTATCAACATACGAATATCAGGTCCTCAGTAATTTTAAATTCTACTCCCTAGAGCCAAACAACCCAAACTAAAACCAAAACAAATTGAGCAAGAAGAAAGCAGGGGAAGAACCACTCTTCTTCCAGAGAAAAGTCTCTTCCCTCCCTGTTTTCTTACACAGGTCCAAACCCAAACGGTACGTTTAATTTTAGAATATGAGACAACTGCTCTCTGTGCTTATCCTGGGAAGATTTACAAGTTGAATATAAAAGACTGAGGCCTGAAGTTAAAAGCCCTCTTGTGTCTTGGATTTTTCAACCTCGCAGTTTCTTCCACGGGATTAGCGACGCTTTTGCAAGATCTTCCACTTTGAATAGGGTCTACTCTGGCAGCCACTGACAAGGGATAATACATCTTCCAGAATTCTCTAAGGCTGAGCTAAGATTTTAAATTGCTCACTGTTAATTTTAACCAGTGCTATTTGTGCTGGTTGTATTTTTAATTTTTAATGTTTGTTTATTTAAAGAATGGCTTTATTATACTCCCAATTATTTGAAGAATTGAATTTGCCTCCTTCAAATTATTTAAACATACCCTGTTTTTAGAAAAGTGTGTTTTACTCTCAATTGTATTTAGTCTAAATGTGACATAATGAAAAGAGATGTTGATTTTTCTTCTAGAAATAACTATATAGCTAAACCTATTAATCAAAGCATATGGCACTGATAAGGTAGAAGAGAATCCTGGTTCTTTATTGCCTATCTAAAATCATTCAGAAGTGTGCAAATGTACCTGAAATAATTTTGCAAATCAGTGGTGGAAAGGCCCAGCATATTTATCAAACCAGTGACCTCTAATCAAGAACACATTTTGGACTTAAAATGATCATTTCATGTAATACAACAACATCAAGCAGGTTATTAATAGCCAGCATCAGAAGTTCAATTTTGAGTTATCTGATAAGAATAATTGGTGATGCTTGTTATCTTTCTCTTTGGAGTTTTTCATCCTGACGGCCATAATAAGGACAAAAGATTTGAGATTCCGAAAAGGCAATAGCAAGTGTTGGAAGACTTCCCTTGCTCAACTTCAAAGCTGGAAACAGTTCTAAGGCTTTCTCTCAATTTCTGCTGCTGAAGCAGAAATGCAACTTTACTTCTTAGGCAGTAACTGGCCTTATAGTATTTACATCTCCCCTTAAGACTGCTTGGGGTGACAGACACCCATGCTTTTCGAACACAGGTGACAGGGAAGAATAAATACCACTTGAGCTTAAGGAGTGCTGAGGTATGAATCCCAGGTATTGGTGTGTAAAAGTCATTTAGAAAGCCAGCTTGGAGAAGAAATTCTATTTCCCTGCAGTTCTGCCTATTAA
The DNA here is from genome assembly GCA_013400535.1 of Scopus umbretta. Lineage (NCBI taxonomy): Eukaryota > Metazoa > Chordata > Aves > Pelecaniformes > Scopidae > Scopus > Scopus umbretta. The sequence continues at coordinate 36,576 of VZTL01010418.1, forward strand.
CAGCCAGCAAACCATGGGGATACTAATTTATTAAAAATCAGTGAACAAGACATTTTCCTACATCACTGCAGAAATTCTGATACCTATCAGCCATCCACAGCACGGCAGCAGGCAGCCTCCTTCCATCTTTTTTTCCAAAGGGGAAGATGGATTTTTTGCAATTTGCTGCTGGTATCATGATAGCATTTAAAAAGAAAACTGGTTTTGAGCTACTGGCTTACAAGATAGCATCTCACTAACAAATTCACTGTTTCAAAGGTTGTGCTTACTGTGTAATCCATTTCGTTCAGAGAATGTCGCTATGGGCCGTGTTATGGAGGTATTGACTCAAGTGCACAGTCCAATTTACACTGACATTTACACCTACCTTCTGGTTAAAAATTCTTCAGATTCATAGTATAATGACTGAACTTAGTCTCTAACTCTTCAAACAACAACCAAGTTTTCTGCTAGACTGGTGTGGCAAATTACATATTAAAATAACAAAGAAATACTATTTTTTTTTCACTTTCCCTCTGCTAGGCGTATTCTCTGAACCTACACTGTGCATTGCTCCACTTCGTTGTTGGGTTCTACAGCATGTCCGAAGCTGGGGTTACTGGATGTCAGCTTTGGCAGTGAAACTGGCTTATGAAGCTCCCTTTGGTTTCAGTTTTGTCACCTTTTTTGCTTATTATGCCATGCCTTTCAGTGGGTGGCACCACAACCTGCTGTATTGGCACAACTAAAAAGGCAACAAATGGCTGCCAAGAGCTGCTTCTACCGATTTTCCTGCAATGGCATTGCCAACTGCTTCTGAAGAGATCTCTCCGTTTTCCCCAGATGTTCCAGAATTTCAGAGCAGCAGAGTTGTTATAGTTATTTGGTTTACAGTTTCCTGATCTGAAAACCCAAAGTTTTCACGTGATAGAGCAGCTTATTTAGCAACGGAATTGCTGGGGCACACACTTGGGACCAGGCGATCCTGCTGGGAGACAGTGAACTAACTCACACTTCCTTGCATTTGCTATATATACCACCAATGCACAACAAGCAGTCACAGAAGAGCCACGGCAACACAAAGGTCAGCTTGAGATCTAGGACAGACTGGGTAGCAATCTCACTTTTTTCCTCTTCCTCTTTTATGTATGTCCTGGCAACTTTCACTAAGGAGGAGAAAAGGGGCAGAAGAGGAGAAACTACAGTGCCTTGACTGAGGAACAATGGTAACCTTAAGTTACACTT
>VZTL01010422.1:0-14307 GCA_013400535.1 Scopus umbretta
CATGCATTTCTAGTAAGTGCTTTTTTGGCCACTTCACCTGTGATCTGTTTGCTTTCCTCTATTTTTTCCATTTAAATAATGGAGTCCTGTCAGCAAAGATGTGTGGCTAAGCCCATCTGAAGACTGGAGATACCCCTTGAGTTTTTAAGAAAGCCCAGAAGGGAAAAAGATATCTAGTTCCAGAATAGCATATTTCTATTTAATTGAGCTACTGTGGAGTAAGAACTCCAGATAGCAAATTTCCCAGGAACCCCATCAGGATGGTTTCAAGTTAAGAAAAGGATTCAGCTGGAAATGATGACAACACTTGGCTAAATTGCTGAATCTTTTGTAGCAATCTGGGGAAAAAGGGGCATCCAATCACTAGCAATTTCAAAAAGGCAGAAAGAAAAAGAAAGATTGTGTCTTAATAATGAAAGAACATTTTTTGTTGAACCTAAGAAAACATTTTGGCACTATTTCAGGTATTAAAGTTAAATCAATGAAAAAATTGAAATAATATGCCCTTTCAAACTGGAGGAACCAAGTATTTGCCTTTAAAGCTGAAAATAAATCTTTCAGGTTTGGAGGAAAAGGGAAGGATGTTTCTCTCCTTCTCAGATGAACAGATTTTCTGCAAATTGATATAAGTCATTCCATCATAGCTGAATTTAAAGTATTTTGCTGGCAAAACATTTATGTGAAAAATAATGTACCTTCATGAAGATCACATCAGGATATTTATTGCCTAAACTGCAGTCTCAATATCTCAGAATACAAGTATTTAATAGGAAATGGAAGACAGACTGTAGACATATCTGTTTTTTTCTCATGTTCTGTCTGTAATTTTGGTGGAAAAAAAGAAAAATACTGCTTTTAGGCTTACATGCTATTTTCTGCCTTGGGTGAAATGAGACAAAGGTTTCTCTAACCACATTAAAATAGGCCTTATAAAAGAAATATAAGTTTAATGATAAGGGTAGACTTACAAATCAAACACAATAATCATCAAATTGTCATCACTTCAGGACACATCATACCCTTCATCTGCATCCTTTGTAATTGAATAGAGATGCCCACATACTCTGAGGGCAGAATATGTCTGTGAAATACTGAAATAATTGCATATTTATTCTCTGGAGATTTATGGGCAATTCAAGAATTGATTTTCCCTTAGTGAAAGTAATGTTTGTATTATTAGATTAAAAAAAAAAATAATCCTCTGTTGTTTTGGCTCAGTCCTTCTTTGGATCTAATACTAAACAGGACACCATTACTGAACTTGATTACTCAGCAACGTACCTACTTGCTCCCTGTTTTTCACCAAGTATACCAGTGTACATGGAATACGTTAAGCAGGCTATCTGCAATATCTTGAGATTGGTGTTCTGTTTCTTTACTGCTAGAGAGAAAAAAAGCCTGCCTGAGGAAACTGAGTGGATGGAGCTGCTTAGAAAAGAGCAGCATGAACTTAATCCACTGTGAGAAATCATGAAGATGTAGCCAACTGTTACACACAATGACACAGTGTGATTTCCAGAGGCTGGGCAAAAATTCTTAAAATAACAATCATGGACATTAAAACTAAGTAGGTGAACATGAGCTGTCACTCTGCATATTAGTTTCACCTGAAGAAATGCAATCAAGATTGATAATGGCACTATATGGGAATGAATTGGAAGAAACACTTCTCGTTCATCTACCCTTCTTTCACTGTAGATAAATCAGTTGAAGCCACACAATTCATCTGTATTTTGGATGGCCTAAAACTTGAGCTTTGTTTAGCATTCAGGCTCTACCTTGAAACTCTGTGGACAGAGAAGCCAAAAAGTCTGTTTTTCAAATCCTCAGGATTCATCTCAGTCTGACGTCCTATGAGCACTGTGTAGTACAAATATTAGGCCATGAGTTGTATCTATAATGCTTGGAAGTTTTAGATTCTAGTTTAATTTCCAAGCAATTAATGTTTAAAAAAATAGACATTTTATGATGTATGGTGAAATCAGCAGCCTGAATATTGGGAGTGAAGGAGAATCACAGAGCAGTGATATGGCATTTCACTTACAGCTCTTCTTGAATTTCATCTCGATCTAAATGGGAAGAAATCTGACTTCCACCGACATCTAAAAGATTTTTAGCTCATAATTTCTTTCGGCTAATATAATTTCCAAACCAATAATAATGCTTTGATGATGTAAGCAGTTGTTTCTCTAAATTAACTTTAATTTTGGATCAGATTCTTTTCAAGGTTGAATGGAAATAAAACATCTAAAAGAAAAGTGTTCACAGTACTAATTAGCGCTGTGTTTTCTCTGTGGCAGGTTGACCTCTCTGGCTAAGATTTCCTGTGGTATTGATTAAGACTTTGTTTGCACAGTGGCAAGTCCAGTAGAGGAAATAGCTTTAACCAAGAAGAGAACTGATATTAGGCAGGATTACACTCACTTGCAAAAAGATTTTATTCTGAATTGCATCCTTATAGTTAATTGATGGGTACTCATGAAATAATAGAGACATTTTAGTTTAAAGAAATAAGAAAGGTAGTCTTCATTGACACTAACAGCCATATAGATTCAGCTAAGTTTTTAATTTGTCACATTTTCGTAGCTCATACTTTAGCTGCAAAACCAAAATTGTAAGCATTCCAGACAAGGTTACATAACTTATGTTCGTCTCAGCCATTGATATGTTCTTATTTAATCAGATTGATTTTAACTAGGTTGTAAACAAATGCAAATTTGCTAGAGTGGAAAAAAAGGCTTTAGTTTTGAATGTTCTGCCCTGAAGATGTTCAATTTCTACTTCGCAGAAGCTCAGTTTCCCCACTGGAAAACCTTGAGTTGTGAGATATAGGCAGAGCAGGAGTTCCGAAAGTGATTTGCCTATGAAACAGCCAAATCCATCACAATAAAAAATATTGCTTGCCTTTAAAGGTATCCTACCAGCAAAAAGAAATTTGAGAAGGGATGGAGGTGGGATTGTAGTTTACTGCTTTGAGACGGTCTTCTCATAAAGAGGATTTATCTTTCCTGCCTATTAAACCAGTGGCATTTTCCTCCTACAAGAGTCTCAAATTAAAAAATTGTGTTTTTTAGATTGGTTGATTCTTTGGCTACCTTTTTTTCTTTTTCTGGAGATAGGTCAACAGATAGAAGTAAGCTCTTACCCCAAAAATCTTGATTAGAACTAGTTTCACATGCTTTAGGTGAGACGTAATGTCTTTGTGGTGACTATTGTTGCTGCTTACATTATGAGGAAGAATTTATGCAAATATTTTTTCCCTTCACTTCACAGAGAAAGATATCCTAAGTTCCCTGTACAACATCTTTGTTCTAGCAAATTTGTTTTAACAGTATGGATGAACTAACCTGGTAAAAAAAAAATATTGGTTGAGTGTCAAGTGTATTGTTGAACTTTTCCTCTCTTGTAATTTTCAAAGTGAAGCTGTAGAAACAGTTTCTAATAATTGAACTTCTTACCAGTAACATTGCGCATGGTGTGTCACCACTACGGGTACCTAACTGCTTGCTATATGAAAGAACATGAACGTATTTTTCTAACAGAAACTTTGGTAACAATAAAGATATACTTTAGTTGTGGATTATTGTTACATATCAAGTCATGAAGACAACTTTACTCTTCAATTAATACAAGAATAAAATGTGTTTGCATTTTCTCTTCTCAGTCCCAGAGCGTGACACATTACTGATGGTGTGGAAGACTCCAGCAGAGCTTACCTTTCTCTTAGCGACATAACTGAAATAAAAATCAGTCATTGGAGAGGGAACAAGTTGCCCTTTTTTCTCACTTTCTACTGCAAATTGACTCAGTGCTCTAAAATTAATGTAGTTCTGTCTGATTATTTCTCATGGTTTGAACAATTCGGCATTTCACTTTCCTGGAAAAGGCAGTCGTGAAAAACAAAGAACCTGACACAGTAATGACAGTGAATCAACAAAAGAGGAAACTGCTGTGCTTGCTCTTTTCCTTACTTGCTAATCTATATTTTCTAAACTGAGAAAAGGTTACAAAGTGTATAATGACTGTGCTTTTACCTACGCACTGCTGTTGTGTATATAGGGATTGCAATGTCGTGGGAGTATGAGCACAATTCTGACACATGATTTCATAATTTATCTTTAAAGAGCTTAAAAATATTTTCCTTAGGTCTGTCTTAATAGGATTATAAAAAATAAAGTAGTATTATAACAGTGTGCTGTTATAATACTATTGAAACTGACTTGATACACTAGCCAGGGGAATTAAAATATGATTTTCATTCTGACTAAGAATCCTGTTTGCATCATTGGCAAAATACAATCATATAACTAATTCAACAGAAATCAAATACTTAGGTACCTATATTTTATCACTTGCTTCTGAATTTGATGCCCAAGGTGACTGTGAAAACAAATGTAGATCTGGAGGGAAAAGTAAACTGCATATGTGATTTGAGGACAACAGATGGTCCAGAATGGGGAAGTCAGTACGAAGATTTTTTTAGATCTTAAACTATTGATATGTTAACACATATCACATGATAACACCAGGAAGCTAGAGAGAACTCATTGGAATAGAGGTCTGTAATCCCACAGTTATGTGGAGTCCTGGATTCCATATAGAAGTAGCTCCAATAAATTAATTCCCCATGGCCAAGGCTATAAATTAAAAAGTAAAACATATCAAGTGAGAATATTTGATGTCCTCCCTCCAGCAATGATGCAATATAAAGAACGTTTATGGAACCTATATTTAAATTTATATTATATGCATATTATTTACATTTAACATTTATATTATGCCCATGTAAACAGAAAGCAAAATTTTTAAATGATAGAAAAATTTCATAATGTTTTATATCACTTTGTAAACTTAGAATGAGCTTAACTATGGTCACTGGAAACAAAATGTTAGCAAAAAGTCAAAACAAAAGTTCATTAGATTATCTGAAGCAAGCCTAAGAGAAATCCTGAAATAGACATTATGGATTCATGGAAATGTAAAAAAAAAATAAAATTATAGAATCACTATGAGGAGGCGATGTGATCTGTATGGCCACTATTATCAAAATATTGGAATTAGGAGTTATGAGTCAGGCACCTCTCAAAAGAAGCCAGTGTGTTTTCCTGGAAGGGAAATGTGCCATAAACACACATTCATACTGAATCAAATGTACATCAACTTGACTTTCAAATGAACATGTTCCTGCAGTGGTGTGATGTATTTGAAACCAGTGAAACACAATGTAGGGGCTTCCAACCAGATCATACATTGACTGTGTAATTTCACTTGCATCACTGGTAAAATGATGCAAGCTCCTGTCTAACCTATCTGCCGCAATGGTCTGAGGAGCAAAAAGGAGCAGATATGTTCTAGGCCCTTTCTAGAAAAGACTTAACATCCCTTGTTACCATGATAGAAAGGATTAGGTAGTAGTCTGCACTCAGTCTCATTTCAATAACCTCTGGTTTTCATTATATCCCACAACTCACATATAGGATACATAACCCCGTCTGTGCTTGTCAGCCTGTCCTAGTTTGATATGTACAATTTATTATGTCATCTCATATGCATAAAACAGGGAGAGAGGGACATATTTTTTTTTTCTTTTGTCAGAGGTAAATATAAATTCTAGTTTGCCTGTTTCGTTAAGATGCTCAAATCTGACTTGTCTAGCAGGATTTGCTATATCTGTAAAGTCACATAAAAAACAAGGAAGCACTTTTAACTTTTAAGACTGCTGTAAATGTCCAAAACCTTTATCAAACACATGCATCCATCTAAAACATTCTGTTAAATGGTTCATTGGTAAATGAAGACAGTGGCTTTCTGAATGCTTTAGAGCTGTTGCAATCACATGGAAATAATTGCTAACAACATGACACTTTGCCATTGACAAGTCCAGCAGACAGCTCTGGGGAAAATAATTTGCTTTACTCTCCTAAAGTACTTTTGTAAAATATCTGATCACTCTCTGATCACAAGCAGTGATCTCTGATCACTGATCACAAGCAAAAAAACATTGCAGAGTTGTTAAGCAGTAGGAAAATACATACCAAAATACACATTTTAAAGAGCTGCAAATAAGAGGTGGGAGAGTGGAGTAGTAAGGCATGAAAGAAATAATTCAGGCAAAAATGTGTCCTTTAAGTTTACCTTTCCCTTCTCTTCTCTCCTTTCCTCATCACTTCTAAAAAAAGTTGAGAAATAGAAATAAAGCTTTTTTATACTGTGAATCATAGAATCGTAGAATCATNACCTCCATGACTATAAGTGTGGGAGATGGGATTTTCAAATGTACTTACTGACTCAGTTACACAAGTCCCAAAAGGATAGCTATGGACTAGCCAATGAAAATAGAGCCAATTGCTATCAAGCATCCTTTAGAAAGCATTGGAGAAAGTAAAAAAATCAGTGTGTAATTACCCATTGCAAGTACATTTAAAATGATGATTTATTTTTTTTCTGTTTAATCCTAGACATAGTGCAAATTTCTTTTGTTATCTGGTGGGGCTGCAGTATGGATCCTCAAAACTCTACCTGCTTCTATCAGACACATGCTTATTTTAGTTTTTAAAAAGTTTGTACAGGGTGCAATTGCATTCTGTAATTCTAAGAGAGGGTTAAAGTTGTCATCTTTTTATTATTCCCAATAACTACTATTCTGAGTCAATACATTAATTTCAGCATATATATATGTCCTGGTTTCAGCTTAATTCAGAGTTCATTTTCTTCCTAGTAGCTGCTATAGTGCTGTGTTTTGGACTTAGTATGAGAACAATGCTGATAACACGCTGATGGTTTACATGTTGCTAAGTGTTGCTTACACTAGTCAAGGACTTTTCAGCTTCCCATGCTCTGCCAGGTGCACAAGAAATTGGGAGGGGGCACAGCCAGGACAGCTGACCCAAACTGGCCACAGGGCTATTCCATACCATATGGCATCATGCTCCGTACAGGAACTGGGGGAGTTTGCTGAGGGGCAGCGATCGCTGCTCTGGGATGGGCTGGGCATCGGTCAGTGGGTAGTGAGCAATTGCATTGTGCATCACTTCTTTTGTATATTCTTTTACCATTACTATTATTATTATTTTCTCTCTACAATCCCATTAAACTGCTTTTATCTCAACCCACGGGTTTTAGGTTTTTTTTCTTGGTTCTCTCCCTCATCCCACCGGGGCATGGGAGGATGAGCGAGCAGCTGTGTGGTGCTTGGTTGCCGATTGGGGTTAAACCACAACACTATATAATTAACCACCTTTTGTTTAATTGTAATGTGTTCTAGTGGAAGGACACATACTTTGTGCACTTCAGACCTTTAGACTACCAGTACTTAGTTATAATTTTCCACACATGCTCTCATTTTTCTTTTTCTGATTCAATCCCTGATAAGTAGGTCATAACTTATCAATAAAACTCAGCTCAGCTCACTTTTAGCACCAGATTAAGTGATCAGAATTCAACAGTATTCAGCTCCCAGACAGAGTAAGCCTTTCGGAAAACCTGATCCTGATTTACGTGCCCAAATATGAAACTCTGTCTCTCTATTTTGTCATGAAATACACTGGAATACAGGATGACCACACAAATCAAGGGGTCATTGAATCCTAGATAGTCAAGGTATATTGGATCATCTCTGTGGTATTATTAAACACATGTAAAATATGAATATGACCTGTCTTGTTGCTGAACTCTCAGCAATCTCAAATAGTATCATATCCTTTTTGCTTATTCTCACAATACATTTAATGTAATTTAGGATTATTGCAGTGGCAATCTAAGCTACTTATGACAATTTAAGAACCATATGTCTACTGAGCAGAGGTTTCCATGCTAGATATGTACTTCTGGCTTTCACGACTATCCCCATCCTAATTTTTTATAAGCCCCATTTATTGGGGTCTATGTAACCCCTGCTTTGAATCCTCACTGAGGGAATGAGAGCTAAAAATAGCTTTTCATGCTTTCAGTCCTAGACTCCTGGTTCAAATCAGCATTTGGAGAACTGAATAAGATTTATCAAAAGATAGACAGAACTTCTGTACTTATATTCCAATATTTTGTAGTCAGCCTCAGTGTTTCTGAGCTCTAATTACCAGTTTCACAGCAGTTAGCCTTTATTTTATTAAGGATTAAATATTTCCAAGTTGTAAACATGCTCAGCCAAAGATTTTTCTTAGTCAGAAACTGTCCATCTTTTACAGCTATTTTGGGCTTTGGGGAGCTCACAAATGGAATTGAATGTGATCTATTATGAAACATGCTGTTAAAAATAAAATGTTAGAAATAGCACGTTTCTATCTAGCAGGGAATGACTGATTATTGCAGCGTATAAAAGTCAGGTTGTTAGCAGAATAACAGTAAAGAACCACATTAGAGTTACTGCTTATAAAACCAGAATCTTTTGTTGCTTAAAAGGATGTAGACTTTCCAAAACACTGAGGTGGCTGCCTAGAAAATATTTAAGATATAAGTACAGAAATGGTGATATTTCTTATGGCATATCAGATTAATTTGTCTTTTTTTTAGACATATTTACAGCAGTCAGTTTTTCAAATACTTACACTGAAGAATATCTACTCTGTTATTTATCATCTGCTATTGTGAAATCTTTTCTCATCTTAGAAGTATCTGATGGCAGAATGTTCAGAAAATGATTTTTAAAAGGCAGCTTTCTTACCCTGATATTATACTAAACCGTTCTGTCTTCCTTTCCTCAACATGAAAGAAAAGAAATAGTACTAAAAATCAGACATGTGTTTAACTTCAGCTGGTTTAGTTAATACCTACCTTTGCATTTGTGGGGGTAATTATGCTCTTGATTCCAACTTGTTTGCTCTAGCTCTATTCTTGACATCATAACCATATCCCTGGGGCAAAAATCAATTTAATACTGGAGCACCTATTAGATCCTAGTACCACTGAAGGTTTAGTTAGGGTATCCTGCTCTGCTGCTCTCATAGCACTGTTACTGAGAACTAGAAAAAATGTAAACAAGGGTCATCACAGAAGTGAAAAAAACACACCACCAGACTTGAAAACATCTTACAATTTCTACCATAAGGCCATCCTGTCTTAGCAATGGAACTTCATTGCCTAGTTAAATATGCTAATGTTAAATATACATCTCATAAATATCTGTGGAGTATTTGAAAGAACAACATAAAAACTGGAGATGCTACAAACCCTGATTTTTACATTATCTGTATCTTTTCTATAAGAAAGTGCACGAACTGGGAGTGTAGTTTTACCACTAGCATAATTGATCATAATCTACTGATCTCAGAAAAGTTTTTCCTCCCACGTCACAGGTGAATTTGACCTTGTATTCTGTATGTGACACTGTGCAGCCAAACGCATAATCATGAAATGCGTGTAGATAGCCATGTTGAGTTTTTGCTAGACAACTTTCAGAAGTCACTTTTTATGGAAGTTGTTTTATCTGTATGGTTCTTTACTCAATTTTGTCAAGTTGCCTATCACAGAAAGTGATGGTTATGGGGAAAGCTCCTGTGCATACTCCCCAGCAGTATGGAATTAACAAGACATCTGATACTCTGAACTGAAATTCTCTTTCATATTCATGCACTTACAGACACATTCCAAAGGTGACATCTCTTTCCACACTCTCTCATAGGCTTTGTGATATATTGTACTTATTTTTGAAATTGAAAAGTAGGTACTTGAACCTATACAGTTTCAGCCTTTTTATTCAGGGGTTTATGAAACAATTTGAGACTGAAATGCTGAAGATTCTGCTATCACTATTTCTAAAATCAAATCTACGCCATGTTGGGAGCATATAATCTCATGACCGACTTCTATAAGCACGCATATGAATGTTAGAGGTAAAAGGAAATCAGAACTTTATGAGTCTGATGCTTTCAAGAAATGTAGAAGCTCTTCACCAATACATTTATTTATCCTTAGGAACAATTATTAATAATTAATATCATCATAAGGACAAAGGTTTCACCAAGGCCTTTCTGTCACAGCGTGCTTTCTACCACATCTGCATCTTCTGAATCCTTTTTCCCAATTTGATCACTTCAGTGTGCCCCATTTTTTGGCATTCCATCCTCAATAGAATATAACAATAGTAACTAGAGCTGGATGGAATTTACAGATGCAAAACTTTTCTATTGAAAAAAAGTTTTTCATTTGAATAGGAATTTTCTTCAATCAGGATGAGGTAAATTTTGCTAAATTATTGACTAGAAAGTTTATCATTTTAACATTTTCTAAATGGAGAGTTACATCTGTTATTCCAGAATGACTTTTCATCTCAAACTTTTAACTAATTATAATAAATGATATGTAAATCAAAAGCTTGAGGTTAAACCAAAGCAGATGGGACACAGCTAAAATGTTTCCACTGATTTACACTGACTTACAGTTTGCTGCTTTTGTGGAGATTTTGACTTTTTGTCCCAATTTATAGTGGAAAGAGTTTTTCTTTTTTTAATTTCAAAAGTGTTCCCAAATTGGGAAAATTATTTCCCACCTGGTTCTAATAATAGTACGTTTGAGTGGGTTGTGCTTTCAAACTTACTGTGTCTGAGTGCTTTGCCAACAGTTAAATCAGGGTAACCTACCTTAAGTTCTTAAAAGGCCCAGCTCTTGTATAAATGCACCAGAAAACTATATGAATAAGAATAAACTCACAGCCAGTGAATTGTCCCCCACTGGCCAGAGAGAACTGAAGTTTACTTTGCCCCTTGGATTAAGTTGGACATTTTCTAAAACGATTCTTAAAGAAAATAGACCCCTAGCCTAGCCCCTCTCTGAAGTTTTTGGAGTTGCCTGCACACAGTGGGGAGCACAGAATATTTTCAGAAGAAAGATACAGATATAGAGTCACTTCACTGGCAAACTGAAGAGATAGCTGGTTGCTGAGCATCTTTAGTCAAGATTGTATGGCTGAGACACAATGGGGTTCTTACATTACAGTAGCTATTCCTGGTTTTGTAGCTGTAGTTGTGGGTACTGAGCAGTTAAAAAAGAGGATGCATGAGACAGGGAATGCTCTTGTGCCTCCAGCTCTGGAAGGTGTCAGTCTAGTCCAGATTCAGTTTCACTTTCTACTTTGGAAGGTCAGGGAGGATTTAGCTGTGGCAGAATTAAGAAATAAAAGAATTTGGTTGAGGAACTTAAAAAAATGAAAAACAAGCTCTGGCTCTTTTGATTGTTGGTGTCTATTTGTGTATCTGTGTGAGAGAGAAAACAAACCTTTCCAGCTTCTCTTTTTAAGCTAACAAAATCTGTTTCCTGGTGGTTGTATCTGAAGTATTTAAACATAGAAAAGAAAACTGTTGCTCTCAATTTTTTTCCTAACATTTGAAAGTCTGTTTCTTTTTTGCCTCTGTCAAAAACTTTGGGGGAAAAACAGAGATTAAACTCTTGCTCATCTAAGCAGGTTTCATTTTTTATGAGTTGTATATATTCAAACAAATCTGTTCCTCTCTTTCAGGATGGTGGGTTTTCTTGTCAAAATGCTGAAAGATCTGTTGCTCTCTTTAAGCTCACTGAAAAAACTGCTTAAGAGATTTAAAAGTCTGTGTGATCGTCTATTATTACATGCATTTTTTTTAAGGTACATGAATCTTATAACGTGGGGTCTAAAGCATTACAACTTCCTTCATCAGACAAAATCACCGCAAGAAAATTCTTAGAAAAATCTCGTCAACATATATGCATCTCTGATCATTACACATGCACATTCAGAGTTTGAACAAAATTAATTTTTAAAGAACAAATCATTCTGCATTTGTGTGATAATAATCAAGTGCAGTAACATTAATATAGAACTTGCTTTTAAGTGCCATGAAGAGAATTTTAACAGGATTTCAGGCTTCTGTTTAGTCAGCAGAAATGTCTCAATAATGTATATTTCATAAATATATTAAAGCATCTATAAATAGATTAACTTCACTGGCTAGTGCGCATGGTAATTTTTTCAGGCTCAAAATTCCTCTCTTTGTAAAGAATAAAGTGTGCAAAGTTACTAGTCAAATTTATCCAAAAAATCTTGTACTGGGAGAAGAACCTTGAAGATAATTGGGAAATAAAACACAAACCAAATACATCCATATGGAACCCATACGGTTGCCAAACACATACACTTAATGTGTCAGTTCTTTCTTTTTTCCTATATTTGTTTCTAATTTCTGTTTTGAAATGTGCTGAATTGGGTACCTGACTTTCTTACGTGTGTGTGTGTGATGCACCAGGGAAACCTAGACTGGATGACTGAAAAATGTTCTTTTAAAATATGCTTGGCAAGGATTGTCTCACTTAGTTAAGGATGCTTATTGGTGTTTCAGGTCTCAGAAGAAGTTATTATATCAGAATCTTTGATTTCCAGACAGGAACTGAATAAGCCTCTCTCCCATTTCTTACTGAGACAGAATCAAAGATGGGCTCTTGGAGGGGTGAAGACCATCCTGTACAAGCTAGTTCCTTCTCACTGCCTGCCATATCTGTTACCTGGATCAGAGTTTTCTTGTTACAAGGAACATTGATATCCAATGAAAAGCAGACTTGAGAAGAAGGATTCAAGAAGCCACATTAAAATTCTAGTCATGCTGAAGTCTGTGAGAGTTTTGACAGTGCTATACTCCAGAAATTGTATAATAGACCTTATTGCCCTGGACACCTCTTCAAGGCTGGATTTCATTCTTGCTATTGCACTAGCCTGTTGCCAAGCATTTTTACAAACACTTTAATTAAGGGGTTTGGTTATTCCTTTAGTTTTATTTAGAAGTTTTATTTGTTAATGACCAAGTAACTATGGCGAAAGCCCAGGACAGAGGAACTATATATGTAGACTCAGTTAAGCACTTTTTAGGGCTGCCCAGTTACATGGGATCTCTAGTACTTTACATTACTGGAGTAATATGAGAAATATCTGTTATTGTTTTAAAACCTCAACTATACTTTCATACTCCCTTTTTTTCTTGCCCCAGCTGTGTCCCTGTCTGCCCAGTACTGAGTAGGAATTTAGCTTATTTTGGGGTTCAGTGTCATTTTTTACTGAATTTGACTTGTTTGCTTGTGGAAGATGATAATTTTTGATTTGTTCATCCACTGACATGACAGTGACTTACTGCAAACCTTGAAAAGCCCAGAGATTTCCCCTGAAATTATTTAAGACACATTGCTGAGAATCAAACTCTATGAAATCAAAATTATGGAGGTTACTTACCCTTATAAACAATGCTAAGATGCTGCTAGGCTTAAAGCTTCATGTTGTAAGTGTTGCTGCTGGAAATCCAATCACCCTCGCTCCATTGAAATGGAGTTAGTCTCCAGTAATCATATTTTGCATGGTCTCATAACCAATAAATTAGCTCTGGTTTTGCAGAAAATTCATTGCTCAGTATGCCATGTTCTACCGAATTCCATCTGTTTATGTGTTTCTACTAGGAGAAAAAATATTTTGAAAAACTTGCCCTATTTGTCTCTATGCCTATAGACTACACCAGCAGATATTAGGTAAATATTTTTGTTTGTCCCTGTTTTCCATGTGTTATTCATAAAAGCACAGTCTGAGGGTATTTAAGAGCTTGTCTAGTCCAGCTGCCTGCTGAGGGCAGGATTAGCTGTATCAAATTATTCCTGACAATTTTTTGTACAACCTGTTTGTGAGATTCTCCAGTGCTGAGGGATTTACATTCTCCCAAGGAGTTTCTTTCCCAGGGTAATCCATCACAAACTGTATTGTTAGAATGTTTTTTTTAAATGTCTAACCTAGTTCTTTCTTACTACTTTTGAAGCCTATTATATCTTTTACTATTCCATCTTGTACTATTCCCAGTCTACATAGAGAATAGGTTATTACATTTCTCTTTGTAACAACTTTTGTATATTTGAAGACTGAGATAATTGATCTTGAGTCAGTGATAAGAAGAATCAGCACTCCTTCCCTTTCTCAAGGAGGATGTCAATTTGTTGTAATTTAATGGTTTAATTTCAATGTTTGGTTTTCTTGCTGCTTTCATTTTTCCCTTCATTGAAGCTTCACTATTGACATCTGCCCAAGGTCCTGTAGCCTAGTGTGAACTTAGCGAATGCTGAAAGAGCTCAAGGAAACACCAGGCTTACTCACCTTTAGGCATATGTCCCTGTGCCTGTCCTGCTCCACAGAAAGGTTCCACTATGACAAACATGCTTTGCCGCATGCAGATATCACACACCAGAAGCACAGCTGATATCATCAGAGATCTGAAATGTGAAGTCTGACTTTTAAATAAATCTCATTTGTGTTCAGTGTGTTTTCTTAGCATTCTAATTTTATCACATCATGAATGCTCCAGCTGGAAGCAGGGT
>VZTL01010423.1:0-22045 GCA_013400535.1 Scopus umbretta
TTTTTTGTTTTTTGTTTTCCCCAGGGAGTAAATTCTCTGTGGCCAAGCACTGTGATTGCTTGTCTGAGTTGGCTGGCACAGAAACAGTATCACAGAGCTGATATGAAGTTTAGGCAGTCAGGATCTAAATCTAAGCATAGGAAATCTTGGAATAGTAAGAATAAATGAAGGACATAAGGAGTGCCCTGCCGGGTCAGACCAATGGTCCATGTAGCCCAGTGCCCTGCCTCCAATGCCAGCCATAGAGGAGGCTGCGCAGGGAGCGTAGGTAAGCCAGCCACTTTCTGCTGTCTCTTCCCCTTGCAGACTGAGCTGCAGCCCGGCAGAGGCCAGCCAGGACAGAAGGACAAGCCCTTCCCCACTGCCTGTGTTCAAGTCAGTGCCTGCTGGCCACAGCAGCACGGAAATGGAAATCCTTACTGCCTCACTGGAGGCAGAGGAAAAGAATCAAACACTTACCATCTGAACTGCTGCAACCACTGTAGCTATTGGCAGGAATGATATCTCCTGCTACGCCTAGACTCCTCAGTTTATCCTGCCTTGAAGGGGAAGGGACAGAGAAAAGTTCTTCCTGTTGGTTTCTGTCCTGTTCCCCCCTTGCTTCACCTTTCTCCTTTGTGCCTCCTGAGTATCTAGGTAAATATTTTTTTGTTTGATTGTTGGGGGGTTTTAAGGCAAATTTTTACCCACATTAATCATGTTGTCTTGCCCTGACCTGAGACCCACATGGACATTGCAGAGAGAATGGGGTTCTCAGCTGTGGTGATAATTCTCTGAGATGTATAAGAAGATGGTCTTCTTTGTATTGGGAAATAACACCCTGACAGCAGTGGAGAGGGAAATCTCAGTGTGTAGTATCACCATTCCCTTGAGTCCCTATGGTTATAAGCAGTCTTCATCCCCCTTCTGCCTTTCCTCTTCTCCCTCCCCCATACTGCCCTTCTCCTTCCATTTTCTAGCCTCGCTAGGCCAGTTTCCCCTTCAGCCCTCTCTGACCAGGCTGCCAATACCTTGCCTTCTACCACGTGCTCTCCTTTTGCTGGCAAAACATCACTCAAATGCCAGTGGCAGCGCACAGTGTGACGGAGAAGAGTAGAAATGTTCTTTGTCACCCTTCTTTGTCAAGGAGAGATCCCTCTGCCCAGTGAACTGTTCTGAAAGAGCAACTGGGTGCTATTCCTGCTGGCTGTGAGAGCACCTCAGGAGGGACAGCCCTATGGTGCAGCAAGGAGGAGCTCCAGTGCCCCAGACAGTGGATAGCACTGACTACATCACTGCTGTTGACTGACTTCAGCTGAATGTCACCCTTCCTTTGTAAAAGGAAGATTCATCAAAGAGCCCACCCAGGTGTGGAATCAGCCACCTACACCCTTCCCATTACACCCAGTAAAGCAGACTGGAGCCATATAAAACCATACAGGGCCCAGGACTAAAGGAAACCATGTGTTTGGCATGAAAAAAAGGATAATTTCCAGGGAGTACACCAGTTCCTTCCTTCTCCTGCCTTCTGATCCTTTCTCTTTATAAGTTGCCGTGTGGCCTGCAGTCCAGATCACTTAGCTAGTTATCTCGGGGAGAGGGACAAAACCAGCAAGTTTAAATCATGGGCCTAACATATTCCTCACTGAGGTGGAAAAAGTCTCAAAAGACCTGAGAAGATAACCTGTGGGCCTGTGGCTATGACCCAGAGGTGTCCCAGGAAGCAGAGCTGGCTATAGAGGCACAGAGAGCTGCAGGGAGCAACTCCTCTGCCGTTCTGTCCTGGTTTCAGTTGTTTACACTTTTCAGCTTCCCATGCTCTGCCAGGTGCACAAGAATCTGGGAGGGAATGCAGGNTCCAGTTGTAGAGCTCTTAGCTGGGAAGGTCTCGGTGGTGGTTCCCTCACTGTTGTGTCATCAGCAGCTCCACTCACCACTGAGGCATTGATCCACCAGCTACCAGGCATTTGTCTTCTCTGACAGGGAGGGACTTGGCCTCTTCAAGGCCTCTCTGTAAAAGACAGAGGGGAAAGAAAACTCTTTCCAGTGGGCCTCTATCTTTGCACTATCCCATCTTCGCCTAGAGCATTGAGGTCATGACAGTACCTGGATGTGATACCAGCATGGGGCCCCACCATCCCTACCCCTAATCCTCCAACCCCTTTGCTGTTTTAGCAACATAGGTACCAAAGTTTCCATGCCCTTAACCTACAGTCAAGCTTAGCCACAGTGGGGTAGCACAGCCTGCTTCCATCTCCTGAAGACATCTCTGGCAGATTGGCTATCCTGTTCCCTCCAGAACGACATGCTTACACACTGCAGGTTACCTGGGCCATGCTGGTCACCTGCTATACCACCAGGCCCACAGGGATGGCTCAATCATTAAGTTGGTGGTGAGAGTTTTATAGACTTTGTAGGTGTCTGGCATAGCCTGTGCACCTTAAAGTGTGCACATTTGGGGCACATGCAATCTGCAAGTATCAGCCTCATATGTTTTACTGGTGTTGATGTCTTCAGGGCCTCATCTCTACTTCCTATTGACAGTGTTTGGATACATAGGGAGAGCAATTACTGGTAAGAGTACATCACCCTACAAAGATGAAGAAATCATTAGTGGGTGGGGAAAATGATACAGGCATCTGTGCTAAGACATTTTGGCCATTGAACAAACTAGAAGGCCCATTGACAGTGAAAAAGGTACTCTGAGTCCCTAGAAGCCACCAATTTTAGATGCCAGATACAGTGTGTGAAATGTGCATTTAACTTACTAGAAGGAAGGCAGAGATCCATCAGTATCAGATGTGATATCCTCTTAATGTTTGCCTGCTTTATCCTTCCCAGTTGCAGTAAGGCAGATGGTGACAGACTGTAACTTCAAGTGCAATCAGCAGATTTCAGCAGCACTATCACCCTGAAAAACTAGAAGATCCCATCTCTGAGAAAAGCAACATCTGAGAACTGCTGTGCGTTACATAGCACTGGTATGACCAGCGCTGTGAGGTACCTTGAACTAAGAGCAGGGCAGTGCTCCATATCCTGCAGGTTCAGAGCTCTTGTAAGTGAGCTGAGAGAGATGCATGGCTGGTTACGGGGATGAGAAATACAGGAAGTAGCACTGCCCTGACCCCCGATCTAGAAATGATGCAAGGCATAAGTGTTTGACTTCCCTGCCATCAGCAAATGCTTGCATCTGGTTTGTCCCTCTTATGTACATATTTCTTTGGTTTTTAAATCAAACATGTATGGAAAAGGACCTATGGAACAGCTTCTGCACAACTGCTTGTATTCTTCTGCTTCTACTCTTCTTCTTTACTCACAGTTCCCTGCAGCATAATCAGAGGACTTCAGATATCTTGACCGGCCTGGAGCAATCTAGCTCTAAGAAACCCATTTTCTCCCTGGGACAGTCTCTGCCATGATTATGCCCCTGTCTTGGACTCAGCCTCTGCTAGATCATCCTAGGTCCTCAAAGCTGTTTGCCATGCTGACAATGAGAGGTAGAGGAGAAGAACAGGTCTACTTACTTATGCCAAGCTTCTTATGACTGGAAGAGAACAAACAGGGCTGACGGAGACACCAGTAGACCATCTTCATCTGAGAAACATGTTCAGGTGCCAATACAGAATCATCTGCATCAGCATCTGTAACATGTCATACCATCTGTGCCACCCTTGTAAGTGGCTCCTTGGCAACAACCTTTCTCCTAGAGATCTGGTACATCCAGCATTTCTGCCTAGGTACAGATGTTCAGTATCAGATCCTGCAGTGAAACACAGAATGATGTACAACTCAGGCCTTGCTTCAGCTGAATCACATGTCTTTTTAATGTGGACAAAAGCAGACAGAGACATCATAATTCCACTGATCATACGTAGCACACCCCTAGAGAAAGGATTGATGCTCTTAAGGGATTTGGGGGGCAGAAGCTCCCAGGAGCACCAGAAGACAAAGGAACAAAGGAGGTATTGGAGATCACACCTGTGGTACAGCTAGTACATCTAGAGATAGTTTTAGATAACACAGAATAATTTCTTGCACAGTTAATCCACTTTTCTTTTTTCTCCTGAACAAATCTGAACTAGTACAGAAGTATAGATCAGACAGGGAAATTGTATTATTTAGCTATTACAATTCTGAGTTGGTGCTGGGAGTCCTTTAGTATCTCCTGATACCACAGCCTAAAGGTCAGGTGAAATTACCTTTATGCACATCCTAATAGTGTGGCTGGAACACTCTGAAACAGAACTGTTCAAGGATCAGTATGAATATTTAATTCTGACCTTATGTTGATATGACTAAGCATGCTAATTCTTCTATTATAGGCTGTTAGTAATTCTTTTTTCTTCTATATAAATTACTTATACCCTGCTGTGAAAAACAGGGTCTTTATAAATTATACCCGCATGGACAGTTATGATCCACTTATTGAGAATTAATTTATGTCATCCAACATGTCAGCTCAGTTTTCAACAGCAACTCATTCTAGATGGCAAAATCAACATGATGTTTAAAACAAAGATGTGAAGATTATTAATTTTTATTACTATTATTATATTTCCTGTGAATTTCCAGATAAATGTAATTAAATATATCATTCCACAAGCACATGAAAGGAAGGAATGGTTTAAAAATTGATTCATAAAGGAAGATTTAATTAGAATTACAAAGGACAACGAAAGCAATGAACTTTGTCAGTTGGAATATGTCTCTTTCATAAGTAGATCTTTGAAGAAGGTGCTCATTAGCATATTTCTATATTTTGCCCGGGAGCACTTTGGCCAGGCTTATTCAAGTTTCATTAATATTTTAAAATTTGTGGCAAAAATGTAACTTTAATTATAGTGTTGGATTATTTGAAAATTAAAATACTGCCTTTAGCTGTACTAAAAGAGTACTCAGAAGAGACCTTGTGAGAATCTTATTTCTCCTTAAATCCCACAAGATGGAATCAATTTCTATTTTAATTAATAGCTTATTTGCCAGTCATTTACAATTCAGTGTGTAGCCTTGACTGTTAGCACCTCTAAATACTCAATCCTCACACTGGGTAAATTATTTTCCGGTATCAGGAAAAGGTCTGTGACGCAGTATCTTTTTTGGGGGTAATGATGGCTTTGGGAATCAATCTACGTGGCACATTTGGTCGTATCAAGGAGAGACGGATATGACTGTAGAAGAGTAAGACCATCTCAAGGACACTGTGATGCAGACGGGCTACCACCCTCACCACCAGCAGCAGCTTCCAGCTCTGCCCCTGCAGTGCAGGTGGTGCAGAAAAGAACATTCTTCCCTCATTTCTTCTTTAAACTTAATGGTGCCAAATATTGATTGAATGAGATCAGCCAAGCACCAAATTCTCCTCTCTACTTCCTTCTGTCCCAGTCCAATGCTTCCCCCCTTCTCTGCACTTCTGCTGTGTCCTTCCACCAACAAGCAGCTCTACCCCATACTCCCTCTCTCTCACAGCAAGACCCAGCCCTTTATTTTATGCCTCTTCAACTTTGTTATTGCATGTACTTACCTGCCTCATATCGCGACCTCTGACTCCTCCTCAGGAGCAATCTCTTTAAGATTTCCTAACTTCCTACGTCACCTCTCAGAATAACTGAGCACATATTTCTAAGTAGATGCACCATTTATTTACCACCTTTTTGCTTGTGTAGTGTCGGTTATGCATTAAAAAAAGCCTACATTTGGCAGCAGTATGGGCATGGATATACAGGTGGCTGAAAAATATAAAGGGATGTTTATTAGAGAACTCCTTTTTCCTAGGAATATCCCATTTCATCAGTCTTCCATACCCTGCTGTTCGGCATCCAGTAATCCCAACTCTTTCTTTCCTCTGACCCACAGTTAAAACAGAACACTTCTGCCAGGGACTGGGGAATATGCTGCATCCACAGCTGCTGCAGTGAATGGCAAACCCACACAGCTACAGCTACAGCTACAAATACAGCTACAGCTAAAGGAGGGTTTGTAAGGATTTGAGTTGCTGCTTTGAAGGAATTGCACCTTTAAAGGAGTGCAGGTTATACACATCAAAAAACTGACCTGTTCTCTGAATGCTTATGTTATAAAACATAATTAATTGCTTACAGAATGTGGGGCCCCAGAAAAGGAAGTTCAAGCAAGAAGTATAGTAAACATTTTGCAAAGAAGCTTTCATATTTGTAAAGTCTATTGGCGCTTTCCGAAACGGCATCGCCAACGTCAGCCAGGTAGGTGCCATTGAAAACACCACCAGGGTAAACACTGAAAGGTCAGCTTCCCTTTTGTGCCAGTTGTGTGCGCCTGTTCTTCAGCCTTCTCCCTCTAAACAGACTGATATCTGTATGTGTGCAAATATTAAAACATACATTCTTACACTGGTGCCAGTGTCTGTTTTTCTTAAAGAAGCAGTATTTATATATGCAAACAAGAGAGTTACAGAGAGCATGGCCTGCAATATTTTCACACCACAGTTCCTTCTTGCCTTGAAAAAAAGGGGAAAAGGAACAGGTCTTTCCTGATGTGGATGAGAGCTTTGGGATCTTGGCATCTCTGCAGCAACATGGTACCTGACCAATCTGAGGATAAACTTTGTGAGCCATGTGGTCTTTTGTGACTGGTCCTCCTGAGGATGCTGTAAAATTTAGTGCAGCCAAGTGGAAGCACAATGTTTACACAAAGTTTGCTTCCTTTGGAAAAAAAAAAAAAAAATGATGTGACTTCATTTTAATTAGTTTGTACCATGCAAGAAATACACTGACTACAGAGGAGGTGTGAAATGTTCAAAATGCAGTAGGGCTGCTGGAATCACAGTCTGGATTTTGGGGGGGACAGGGAGTTAGAAGGTTTTTTGGCATGCATCAAAGAGGGTGCCAAGGAGTCTGTGGCTGGCACGGTATGATTGTGCAATTGAGACATATATCTGGTAGGGTCAGTGAGTTGGACACTTGTGCTACATGGGAAATGTATCACTGTCTGCTTCCATCATCACTAATGAACTAGACCCGTAACTTCCACACATGCGAGTGCCTGGCTAGAAAGGGGAGATTTTGATTCCTTCATTTCCTCTATGCAAATCGTATTGATTCAGTAATGGAGGAAGAAAGGACCTATCCCTCAAATATTGCTGATAGTCTGTATGTCCTTTGCAGTTATCAAATCAAAATACTGCTGTGCTTGTGTTCTCTGCTATTGCTTGTCAGTGTTGTAATGGAATAGCACATAAATTTTGGTACCCGGTCTCACATTAGGAAAGTAAAGTTTTAATATTTGAATATTTGGGGTTTGTAATATATTCTGTAGTAGATCTAATAAGTGTACAGCATTTTTTTTTTAAATTCTCACCATAGGACTTTGAAAAATAGTAAAATACTGCCGCTTATGTGCCAAGTTGTCAGGGTGCATAGTAGGGAGGTTTTATTAAAAGGTGCTTATGCCTGGGGTAAATACTTCTCAGAATATTTTCAGAGGTTGAAAGTTTTTTGGGAAGATTGTGAAACCTGATCCTTGTGGTTTTGGTGAAAACTTGTGGATGACATTTTTTATGTGTTGTGGCATTTTTCTCCTAAATATTTCGTATCACATGAATTTACAACTGAATTACTATGCATGAATGATACCATACCATGTATTCAAAATAATATTATCATAATAAAAAGCCACATAGCATTAATGTGGTGACCCACCTGACACTGGGCAAATTTTAACTCTACACAGTTTCTCCCCTCAGTCAGGTTTCCTCTTCACAATCACTTTCTGACATCAGGACCACCCACTCACTGACACATGATAAGGTTTTGAAAAATGACCTGTCAGCAAGACTCACATCTATACTTAACTAATCGTGATAAAAATAACTGACATTTCTAAGGTTCCCAAAATATACATTAGAAAAAATGCTCTGAGGGAGCTATATAATGCATTATTTCCAGATGTATAATAAATAGCATGTTTCTTTAAAAAATGCTAGGAAAGCAGTTTCTTCCAACTTTTAAGACAGTTTAAGGGACAAAGGCACATAAAGGAAACGGCGTTAAGTGCAGGAAAGATGGTTTGGCATTGGTAATGTCTATAGAGGTTGCTGTAAGGAAACTAAAGGTCAAAGTCCTTCTAATTTTAAAGCTTTTTTTATAAGAATCTTTAACTATAATGTACATATTTGCATGTGGAGAAGAGTGATTTAAAACATCCAAGTGAAATTATTTGTTATATTTCACAATTCCCATATCCAATAGCTTATCCAACTACCATGTCTTGCTGCTGCTTTCACTACAGTGTCTACATCAGTTCTTAGAGGTATCTGTATGCCTACTCGCAGCCTTCCCTTTGATGTGAGATGCTACTCCCAAATCTGTTTGGGAAGCCCTTATTCTTTCTTGGACTGCAGAAATTCTTCAAACCAGGCTTTGGACCTCTGGTGATTCAACCTTTCCCTAATCTCATGGTACATTTGGTAGCAGAAGCCAAGGCAAGTTGCATGTCTCCTGTCTAAGTGGAAAGTATCCAGTTGTCCTGTGGAACCCTCAAGAAGGCCAGCTGGCACTTCCGATCTATGAACAACCATCTATTCTTGATAGAGCCTAAAAAAATGCCTAACCAAGGCTGATACATTTTGAAGCATTTCCAGAAGACTTGTATAAATAACCCATGAACAGTTACATACCAACTAATGAACACAAGGAATCCACCAAGTTTAACTGGAATGTATGGAAATTTGTTTGTGCAGTATTCAATATTATACCCTATACTTTCTGCACTTACAACCACCTTTTATCAAATTCAGGATTTTTCTCCAGTTAGCCCTTTAAAAATATT
Source organism: Scopus umbretta (assembly GCA_013400535.1). Classification (NCBI taxonomy): domain Eukaryota; kingdom Metazoa; phylum Chordata; class Aves; order Pelecaniformes; family Scopidae; genus Scopus; species Scopus umbretta. The sequence goes on from VZTL01010423.1 coordinate 8,782, forward strand.
TTCTGCAGTTTGCTCACCACAATATTATTTTAGCCATTTGTTGCTGCCAGAATGAATTTTCTGGGTCTCTTTAATTTCACAGCTTTTCTTTCCTTTTTTGATCCTGAACTCTTCTTTCCTGCTGCCTTTCTTATGCTCACTGTCCTTTTCCTTTTGTTCTTGGAACAAAGCAGGCATATGTTTCACTGTCTCTCTTTCTTCAACTCCTCACCAACTGTTTTTACCTTCCTTGCCTTTATTTTATCATCTTCTCTCCACTGTTTCTCCCTTCTACTCCACCAGCCTGACATGGTAGTTCAGGCTAATACCATTGCATTAGACTCAGGAAAACATGTCCTCTCCAGCTATAAATGCCAAATACAGCAAAGGCAGAAGACACCCAGGTCATGTCACACAGATTCGATTTTTACTAGAAGTTTGATTGTTAAATAGCAAGGCAAGGGCCTTTATTTTATTTTTTGATGTCTACTTCTATCTTTACCCTTCAAGATGCAATGCAGTACAATATCAATTAAATATCACTGCTACAAATTAGTTAATAAAGAAGTAGAAGCTGCATAGCATGTAGGGAGGGTGTGGAGCTATTGACAGATAATAATGTGTCTCTCAAGTGCAATCACTTTCTGACATCATGCCAATTCTCTTTGCCTCCTTGATTGAGACCTGTCTCTTCAGTCTCTCACTTGGCTAAAAAATATAATATGGATCCTGGCTTTGATGTTCTTGATTTTTGTTTTTGGTTATTAGACATACTATGGAATGTCAGTGAGTGAAGAACAACAGAAAGAACCATTTCAGATTTCTGTACGGAACTGAAAAATGTAGTCTGCCTTGCTTTTTTCAGATGTTTTCTGTTCATTCTCTGAAAGCATCTTCAGTGATCTTACACAGAGTAACAAATTGGCATGTCTGCTATAATATTTCTACTGCTTTGAGTTCCAGGTATTCCGTTTAATTGTAATCATTTCAAAGATGATTTGTCTTTGAAGAAAATCCACAGATTTGTTACTAAGCTCTGAAAACAAGATGGATGGAAAGGAAATTCTTTGGTAAGCCTTTAAATCCACTAAATGCAATGTTGATTTGGCACAGGTAAATTGATGAGCTGATGAGAAAAAGCTGATGAAAACAACCCGTAATGAATTAAATAACATTATTTGAAAGCCAAGATCTCCTGGTGAGGAAACTCTGGTTTCAGTGCACCTCGCTTTTCTCCCCCATTAAAAGAAAATATTTAATAATATTTCACTAATGAGAAAATCTTCCTTACTTAAATACTGTCTTAGATCTATGCAGATATAGTTTCAGAGAGATACTTGCTTTTTGAGAATTAATTGTAGTTATCAGAAATTTTTTGATAGAGTCTGGATGTATAATTTGCCATTTTTTAAGCAGTCTAACACAGAACCCTGATTTTGCATCATCATCTTCTTTTCATACCTACAAGAAGAATATTTTCCTCCAGGTTAGGGTTGTACTATATTTGGTAATTATTTGTAGTTTAAAGTAAGAGAAACACTCTTCTCTTGTCTGTCACTGTTCCTTCCTGGAGTGCTGAATAAGATACCTCATTTGCATTTATTAGTTAGTGCTACTTCTCTGCCTATTTTTTTTCTGCCTTCCTGTCTTCTTTTATATGACTTTTTAATTAAATCTTATTCTGTCCTTTCATTACTTATTAATGTTTTCATTGGGGAAGCATGGCTTTCACTCTTTTCACAAAGCAGAGTCAATTTATTTCAATAACATCATTTAGACTTAGTTATCAGTAATAAAACAAATTATCCTTTTGTTAATTATGCAAATTGAAATGACAATTTCAGAACACACATTCCTAACATAATGTCAAATGGTTCGCACCTGGAATGTGGCTTCTGCTTCATGAACAAATGTGCTGACTATTAATGTGATAGCATCTGATAGAGGTTATTCACAACTTCTAACTGGGAACACTTGAGATAGGTGGCTAAGTAAGGATGATCTCACTATTTCATCAGTTATGACAAATATGTCCATTATGAAGATGACTTTGAACATCAAAGCTGACCTCCTCATCTTGGCCAGCCCTCTAAAGAAGCCTCTATTGACTATACAGGACTTCAAACTCCTAGTTTAAGTGCCTGAAGTTAGGCGGTGCAAATAACCTTTTTTCTATGTCTCTGCAAATAGCAAGATCTCATTAAATGAACTATGCACAAAGATAATTTATCTGTAGCTCTTATTTTAGCCACATTCCCATGGAGCAGTTTCCTGGTGATACCTCCAAACTTCTGTTACCTGCCAACCTTCATCCACATTTCATCCTGACTGCTACATTTGCCTTCATCAAGTAATGGTTTAAAGTGAACACCAGCATTTTTTGTCTCAGTTCCTCATCTTCATTACATTGCCAGTGGACTAATTTCTAGCACTTTCGGTCTTATCATTATAATCAACAGTAGATTGTAACATCTACAACTTCCTTCAGAAAATATTTAACAAATAAAATGTGAAAGCAGCTCATTTTGCATACTTCATTTGGTTTTCTGGTAGTTTCCTGTGTGCAGTGAGCAATTCAAGCAACATAATTTCTTCCAGTATTGACAAAGCCTTAGTTCACTTCTATTTATTCATAATTCCATAATGCAGAAGAATACAGGTGAGGGATTGCTACTTTTTTCTTGACTTGAATCATATGGCCTAGATCAAGGTTATAGGAAATTTTAGCAATCTGACATCTGCCACATAGATATTGATAAGCTATGATTCCAATGGCTGCCAGGTTCACCATGGCTTGGTGGCACATCAGTCTGGAAGGAAAGACCACATACAAGATAAATTGCAAGTAAGAAGCTCTTCTTTTCAGAGAGGCTGCAGCATAACCCTAAGGGACTATGTGGGGAAGGGATGTACACACTTTTGAGACTGAGCTCAAGGACCATCAGCAGCAGTTTGTAGTCCAAAGCAAAACAGTCCATAGAGTGAAGTACAAAAGTAGCTCACACCAGTAAAAAATTGCTGAGTATTGTTGAGGTATGCAAGTGGATAGGTATACAAGAGGAAATGATTTGCAAAACAAAATATTTCAGTGCTTGCATGAAGGGAAAAGCAAACTTTTTCAAAGAGGTTATTGGAGCTATGAACTATCATTTCCATCTGACTCAATGCTCTGTTTCAAGCTTCTCCTCTTCCGTAGCTTACTGGCTCTTGACTAATTATAGGTTAATATGTTAAGAAGCAGTCACACAGAACTGCCTTCTGTATATTGGATTTTACATGCTAGCCTTTGGCTGCTATCCCCACCACAACATCAGGGTGCTTGTATAAGTGGTAAGAAAGACACATTGGGCAGGGAAGACAAACAGTAATCACCACTGCAGCCACAGCCCCACAGTGGCGCAACCACAAAACTAGCATTCATAAAATAAGGAAATAAATACAAGAAGTTGCCTACGCTGAAAAAATAGACTTTTCAGATGCTAGAGGTGTTAAATATAAGCATGAGCACATTTTCACCAGGGTTCCACAGGAGATAGCAGTGATATCTCAGTGGCTAAAATACTGTAGTGATATGACATGTTATGGCACATGGCATTATAAGACAACCCTTTTAATTTATTTGCTTTAGCTCAAAAAATGATGTGGAAAAGTGAATATTTAGAAGACATGTTACATTTAATTGCTGTATCTGAGAAAAACAGTTTCCCAGAGAAGCAGCTGCACTTTACTTATTGATACTGCACTACTCCCACTTTCCCAGAGGCCCTGTGTATAAGACTGCACATGCTGGGTCGTGTATCACTACAATCAGGTGAACTCAGTGTCCCCAAAGTCCTTTGGCTTGTATAGTGTCACACATGATGTAGGATCACATCATCTCTTGTAAATGAAGTGGCAAATGACAGAGCGAGCCAGGCAGCCACACTGGGATGTGGTATTGAGGAGCATGAGAGAGTAATTTGCAATTCCTTACTGACATGGTACAGAGTCCCATGTGGTAGGACATTGCAGAAGACAAGCATAAGAAAATCAGATAAGTGTTTCTCACACAGAATATCTTGCAGTTGCTTAAGAGCCTTTACTCAGACTCTCTGCCTAATGCAGCATTTATGAATTTCCTAGTTTTACTCAAAGGGTCAGAATATTTTCAAGTTTGTATGAGTATGTGTTGGTACTGGTAAATGGTAACAATTTGCATATGACTGCCCTTTTCTCACTTTTTTCTCACTTGCACCTTGCAGTAGGTAACTGTACTCTGCATGAACGGATGTTGTTCAGTGTTGTTCATTATTTTGTCCATTAACACAGTGTGGTAAGCTTTTCAAGAATGTGATATAAGCCACATTTTTAAGTGCAACCACTGCTTTTCAGTATAAGTTTTTTCTCACACCCAAAACTTGTCATATAGTCATCATGAATACCAGTAAGCAAAGACAACATTTCTTATTGACTTCTTTCCCTCTCTAGTATATATATCAATGTAGAGAACTTCTGAGCAAAGGAAAAAGCAAAGGTCTTTGACAAAGAGCCTACTAGCTTGGTAAACATTTTGATTCTTATTTCTATTCTTCTGTTGTTTTAATCTGTGGTTATAAAAATTATCTCTTGCTAATAACAGTTTCCTATATTATTTAGGTTACTTAATCTGCTAATTTATGAGGCATTTAATTGAACTTTAAGAGCTGTTGTGTGGGTATAATGTGAAAATGGATGGTACCAAAGTAAAAACACATATAGAGCTATTCCATTTTACTTGTTCACATCAGCATCTGTCACTGATAAAACACAAAGCACAGTTTTAACCTTTCATGATTTTGCAAGGGGGAAATGCATTGCACCAAAATAATACTCCTATTTATTCATTTCTTAATAAAACTGCAAATACAAATACAAAATTACATCAATTTTGAAAATACTTTCACCTTTCCTTTAGCAGAACTATCAAGCAATATATTTACTGGTATTCATTAAACAAATTTCTTCATTTGCTGATACAGCTAGGATTTTTTTAAGCTTAGTACAAACTAATTACTTTTTAATATTTTCTTGCATTCATAAAGATGTACTTCTCTCTGATTTTATATAGATTTTTTTTTCTCAAACTTCAAAGTGTCCATTCAGCCTGAATTTGTATATATAGAGATAGTTTCTTTATAGTCAGAAGAGAACAGCAGACTCCATCCAGGAAAAGAAAACAAAAACAACAAACAACAACAAACCAGGCCTTTGTATCAGGCCTTTATAGCCAGTAGCAGCTACAGGATCTGGGCAAATAGTCAGATATTTTACTAATTTCTAGAGAAAAACAAGGATGTGTAACATGCATTTAAAGTAACACAGATCTAGTCGGAAGCCTTCATAGTTGTATACATCTCTTAATTGTATACCAGTCATCTACTAAGTGAATAGAGTTGTTTCCATTTCCTTTTTCCTTTGAGCTGTGATTGAGTCATCTATCACATGGAAATGTGGAGCCTTCAAGCCTGAAAAGATATCTTCCACAGAGCCTCAGAAAATATACTATGCCTTGCAAGTCCAACCACCATTTCTACATGATCCTGGAATTTCTACTTGACTCAACTTTTACTCAACATGTAGCAATTCAGGCTTTTCCTTTCTGCTTTTCATGATTTCTCAAGCCTTCAACAGTGCAAGCATATACTTTCACTTCTGCAAATAAACTCAGTGATACCTGTGATCACTCAGCAGCTCTCATGTAAATCTGTGGCAAGTTCAAAAAACCCCAAACCAAACCAAACCAAACGGAGATATGTCTTAACATAGGTCATATTTAAGCTATGAAACTCACCATCATGTGGCTGTTTAGATGGCAAGAGTTGTTGTGGGCTCAAAAAGTGAGTTGACAAACTCAAAGAGGAAAAAAAAATCAAAATATATCAAACACAAATATATATCTCATGCCTATGGAAGTCCATGAGCCACAGATTGTCAAAAACTGGGAAATTATATCTAGAAGTATATATGATTGCCTTGCTCTTATATTCCTCCTAAAGCTGGCTTTTTACAGAGATGCAGTAATAAACTAGATATATCCCTCTGTTCTTTATGTTCTGCATATTATGCAGAAAACTTTAGATACCCAAAAAGTAGGAGAAAAAAAATAGAGAAAGTAACTATCATAAAAATGTAATGTAATGCCAATTTCCGGAAAGCACTCCAGGAATCATACAACAAGGCAATGAGGCATAGGGTACTCACTGTTTGCGATCAAAACCCACTCCCTGAAATGCTAAAAGCTAATCATGTCAATTTTTTACTGTTGGCTCTTGATGGTGATTTGGCATTTGACCAGTGAGTAATTCACAGATCAGGAGGGAGGTTTGCTTCTTAATTAAATGGATAGAAAACATTTTAAGCAGATGCTCAACATGAATACAAACCAATAGTAATGCACCTCCATTGTGAACTTTTGAAATGTATGGACAGTTTCACAGATACAGCATAGCAGCCCAGTTATTTACTGGTAGTAACTAATTAGATCTCATAGATAAAGTGAAATAGACATTATATTTTTATATAATCATAGAATTATAGAATCATAGAATTGTTAAAGTTGGAAAAGACCTCTGAGTCTTTAAAAAAAAAAAAAAAANCTCAAACTTACTGAAGGTGCACTCAATCCCCTAAACCAAACCATAAACCAAAGGATATACATATATCCTTTCATTGTTGGGCTCCTCATTAGATCCCTCCTGCTCTGGAGTAGGCTGATAATGTGTAGCAAAATCCATAGGTATAAATTTAGCACCTGAGTTATTCTCACTTTTTTCCCTGAGAAAAGATACTAGTTTTATAGACAACGTTTCCAAGTTGCCTTCCACAGAGGACCATTTGGTATCTGAAAAAGTTCCTAAAGAAATCATGTCTGAATGGATACAGTTAATCTATTTCTTACAGCGCCAGCATTTTAGGACTTGTCTTGCATTGGGAAAAATTGTACCTGAACTTTCAGTGTGACTCATGAGCTTGTAGCAGAGAATCCAAACTACATAATCTATGAACTCTTTTAAAATTATTTTTCTGTATTACAATTTCTCACATAATTAATATTTCTTTTCTATCTAATTGGACCTGAATACAGAATTTCTAAAATTCAGTGAAGACTTTACAAAGCAAAAGGGGAATGATGGTCATATTAGCCCATATAATCTGCATCATTCCCACTTTTGCTTAATAAAGTCTTCACTTGGCAACTCAGTGATACGTAAGTCTCAGAACAGAAAATTCAGGGTCAGTAATAGTGGAAGGGACAATTTCAAGTAATCAGAGCTGCTTGCTGATGGCTTCTACATTGCGTACAGCCACACAAATAAAGTTCTAAGAATTTTTCCTTGAACAACACTGAAAATAACTGCTTATTTTGCAGTAATGTTCAGAATAATAAACAAGACACATTATAAAAGTGCATCAACAGGTAATGCTGCAATTAAATATTATAACTTTATATTTACTTACTATATTACATTACTTTTGGTCACTTGTATTTAAAATATCCATCAGAAGGCAATTTGAATGATTAGAGATTTGGAATGATTTTTATAAGAAAGAACAAGATCTGACAAGACAAGCATTTACAATAATCAATATTTTAGAAGGAGATTGCTCAAATATGTATGAATTATTTCACAACAAAAGGGCAGAAGGACATCTGAAATATTTTTTTTTTTTAATGTTACATTTAAAAATAATAAGGAGAAGAATGTGTTGAGAAGAATGTGTTTACAGGCACAGTTTGGGATCACTGACAAAAGCCAAGAGTGTAGGAATTTCTCCTGGCTCACCAGAGCTTGTCAGAGAGCAGAGGCTGACTGCAAATGTGCTGCAGACCATGGACCCTTGCCTCCCAGTGGTATATGGATGATATTTTGGGAAGCACCCATCTGCATACTGAGCTGTGGAGGTCCCTGGCACAAGATGTTACAGAGCAGAGCAGGGCCTTAAGGAGGATTCAGCATTTTTACACCTGTTAAAAATGTCTGCAATTCCACTCAATAAAATACAATATATGTGTTACAAAAAGACGCATAACTTCATGTTTCAAGTCATTATCCATCCCTAACTTCCTGCACTGGAAAAAAATATTCAGTAACATGCTATTGCAAGCCACTGTGGGGATTTTTAAACAGATTTTTTTTTTTTTTTTTTCTGAAAAGTTTGGTATTCTCTCAATTCAAAGAAGAGACATTGGAAGAAATAGACTATTGATTTGATCTGCTGTGACAATTCATATAATACTTGATTGGTGCTTTGTCATATGAAAGAAAGACTAGTGTTTTGGATGCTGAAGGCTTAACAGTTGTGATTAATGTAAAAGAGGGAACACATAGTGTTGGAAAAACATCATAAAGACTGGGAGAAAGCAAAGTATGCATCATATGGGACTATAATGACTAAGACCATCTGGGAAACAATAGTTGTCAAGGAAAATATTCAAGATGTAGAGATAATGTTGCTTCCTTCTTGCATGGTGAAATCAATGCATAAGGTGGTCTTGACCTAATACCTTGTCTGAGTCAACTATTAAAAGAAATTTGGATGATGCTGGACTTTTAGTCATTCTATTAAATTTAAAATGCTGATTTCAAAAAGTGTGGGAAGAGCAGAACTACTGAAGTTTCAAAAATGAAGAATCGATTTAAAAAAAAAAAATAATGGAGATTCGCTGTAATTAAAAAAATAGTGGGACATCTATCAAGAAAAGTAAAGTTATTCAGCAAAAGGAAACATTCATTGGGGAAAAGAAAAGAAGATACAACGGACAGGAATATAGTTATTACACAGACACTGAGGAGATAATTTAAAGTGAAAAAAAATAATGAATGGGAATGTTATAAAAGCAATAATAAATGCAAATGAGAAAATTCAGAAACTATTCCAAATAATTTATAGGAATGCAGCAAGAATAACAGTTTTAGGGACAAGTGCATGATATGATGAATGCACAAGCCAGCAATGAGTCCTTGTGGCAAAGAATGGTAATGGTATCCTGGGCTGCATTAGATACAGCATTGCAAACAGGTTGAGGGAGGTGATCCTGTCCCTCTACTTAGCACTGGTGAGGCCACATCTGGAGTGCTGGGTCCATTTCTGGGCTCCCCAGTACAAGAAAGAATGGACATACCGGAGAGAGTCCAACAGAGCACCACTAAGATCGTTAAGGGACTGGAGGATCTCTCCTATAAGCGATCTGGGCCTGTTCAGCCTGGAGAATAAAAGGCTCAGGAAGGATCTTATTAATGTCTATAAATACCTGAAGGGAGGGTGCAAAGAGGACGGGGCTAGGCTCTTCCCACTGGTGCCCAGTGACAGGACCAGAGGCAATGGGCACACACTGAAACACAGGAGGTTCCCTCTGAACATCAGGAAGTGCTTTTTCACTGTGAGGGTGACCGAGCACTGGCACAGGTTGCCCAGAGAAATTGTGGAGTCTTCCTTCTTGGATATATTCAAAAGCCATCTGGACATGGTCCTGGGCAACTGGCTCTAGGTGGCCTTGCTTGAGCAGGCATATTGGATCAGATGACATCCAGAGGTCCCATCCAACATCAACCATTCTGTGATTCTGGGATTTTGAGTAAGGAAAGGTGTTGGAATGGTGAACAAATGGGAGCTATTAGTTGAACAAGAAACCTTGTCTACCTGAGCACTTGGAGAATGAGCCTTCTAGTATCAAGAATGGAACTATTGATCAAAAGATCTTTAAAAGAGGCAGGACACATTTGGAAGAAACTTCTGTAAAGTCACACACAGTTGAAGTTCACAGCTGAAGGAAAAACAGATGAATGGAGATGTAGCAATAGAAAAAGAAGTACTGAAGAGTAAGGGAAGAGACAGCATGATGCAAATGTGTCCTAATATTAATGACAACAAGAGCAATGAGATTATTGTACCTTACCTGTCTACAAATAGATGAGGTCAGGGGGAAAAAAGCACTGAAATATTTATATAACAATAAGCTTTAGAAATAAAATGATTACTCTCAAAGTACTCACACAGCAGGTGAAACTGGATACAATATAAATAACAGAAATCTCTGTTGCATGCTGCCTTAAATGTCTTACCCTGTGTAACACAAAGGACTTTCCACTTGCAATTTAGTAGCCTGCTTTTCACTTGCAGCTCTGCTACATCACTCAAGTTGCCTTTGGCCATTGTTTTCCAGAGCTTCTCTGGCAGTATTTTTCCCTTGCTCTTGTTCTCTTGTTTCTGCAATCTTACACCTGCACATCCCAAAACTATTGTTAGGGCAGGCTTTCATGGGAAGTCACCCTGCAAATGCATCTCAACATCCTTTGCACATCACATGGATTCTCATGACTCTCAGTAAGGTCTATCTAAACATGGTAGTCATGAATGCGGCCCATGATTTGTGTTGATGTGGGACTGCTGAACTGAGAAACAAAGGAAACTGTTAAGAAGCACTAGAATTCTTATGTTTGCCTGTGTGAAAGCTGTCTGGAGCTTGTAGGTAAGCAAAAAATGAAGAAGGATCTTGAAGCCTGAGAGGAGCATATTAGGATTAATCATACAGCAGAGAGGTCAGTAAAGAGAGCTCTGCCTAGAAAGCCAAGATATACTGAGATAAATTGAGGATTTCTGAAAGCTAAACTAAACTCTATCTTTAAAGCAAAAAAGTTAAAACCAATAGCAGATTTGCCAGACATGTATCTGTGTGGGAAAAGAGGTCAAGGAATAAAGAATGCACATCATGCTGTGATGACTAGGTACAGTTTAAAGACAATCAAAATATAATCCCAGACCAGATTAATATTTTTCTTTCCTTCTCAGTAAGAGTAATTATACTGAACATAGGGCAAAGACAGGCTGGTTAATGGGAAATGAGAGCACAGAAACAAATAGGACTTCAACCAAAATATAATCAAACTTCAGTACAGCCTGCTGTGTTACAGTGTGCTTTATGGGAAACTAGTATTTGAGCTGGATAAGGAAGGGATTAGCACAAAAGTTGAATGACCTTGAGGACCCAAGTAATAGAAATGGGAAGGAACTCAAGAGTGCAAAGTAAAAGATTGTGCACTTAGGGACTAATAACAAGAATCTCTGCTATAAACTTGGGAGATCATCCATTGAGAATGACAGAAGAGGAGGAAAACTTGTGTATGCTGGTCAGTCACAGGAAACCTGGACGATGCGATGTGTCTGTGAAACAGGCAAGGAAGGATATATCCGCTAAAAGGGAATAAAATAATAGTGCCTTTATATGAATCATTGGTAGGTCTCCATGTATAACAGTAGCTGGCCATGTCTAGGGAAGAAGGATTCAGAATGGGACAGAGGTGCAGAAAGTCTGCTAGGAAGATCACAAGAATAAAAGCCTTTTATATAACAAGTGACAGCAACTGGATTTTTTTTTAACAAAGCAAAGGTTGAGATATTCTCTATAAAAATGTCTTGAGGGTGTTTTTTCATTCAACACCAGGAAGATAATACAGCTGTTTAAACTAAAGGACAGTGGTGAAACAAGACAAAGTAATAAATTAGCTATGACAGTATTGAGGCTGGAAATATGAAGAAGGTTTTTAACCACAAACATAAGACTATGAAATAGTTTTTTAGTAAAAGATCTGGGGGCAAAACTTAAATACTTTAAGTCAGAGTTTCGGCAATTTATAAAAGGAACTATATGACCTTGCTTTATTCCATGTTTTTGTAGTGTATCGGCCTGGAGGTCCCTTTCAGTCTTTTTTTAGGTAAGATCAACATATTTAATCAAAGGGCAAAACTATCACTGATCCTTATTGTCTTCTGTGAAAGCTACCATCCAATCCTGTCATCAGTGAAATTCTGTCAGAACAGAAGATCTGTGTATAAACATATTCTGCAGACTCTGCTGATTTAGTTATTTGTCGATGAACTGTTGTGTGCCTGAGGACAATAGCACTGATTTGAAGAGAAAGATTAATTACAGCAAACACCTCAAAGTATAGCTATGGACAATACCTGGACATCTTTCTTTCAAAGCAGCAAGCTTTTTCTCTCCTTTTAGAAAAATGTGTATGTGGAAGGTGGTGGACTAAGGCTCATAAAGGAAGTGTACTAGGCAGAGAAATAGTTCAGTTAGCAAGTTCTTGTGCAGATTTCCCAGGCACTGCCACAGGAGTTTTTTTTTTAATCTAAACTTGTAGTAAGGAGTGACTTTATCTGTATGTCTGTGTATCTGCCAAAAGGATATTTTGCTGTTCTGGTTGCCACATGTCCAAGGCCATAGCTGAGTGGCATCCTAAAGAAATTGTTCTTCTTGACCATGGAGAGATAATAGCAGAAAGAGTATGGAGGACTTTGCACAATCACATGCATGTATGTGCACATGCACATGCACAAACATTTCCATACACCCTGAACAGTCCACATAACACCAGTTTGGTGTTTAAAACATGTACTCGAGTCCTCGGTCTGAGTTGCTGGACAGACAGCAATGTCATGTTCTGCCTGTGGACCATTGTCATATAACTCATAGGACCAAGATGAAAACATGGGAAACACATGAAAGCACATGGACCCAATAAGAGTATGCTTCCTTGTTTTCTTGTCTTAACAGATGACAGATCTCTTACTCTGTGTATACCTTTAATAGATATAACAGCTGTACATTATTTCAAAGTCCTTGATGATTTTTACTTGTATAGAAAATCTCTCTTTTGCTTTTCATTTTGAAAAACTACAACACCCAGCCCATTTGCTTGGTAGATCTCATTCCTGTGGCAGTCTTTGTCCCAGCTGCCTGAACTGTGATGGGAAAGGACAGTAGCAAACTTTCACTCGGGTTGGGCTGACAAAAAGGTATCTTATCTACACGAGTGCAGTTACAGCTTCATTTTAACCTGCCTTCTGATCCCATGCCTGAATGCTTTTGTAACTGGCTTGGTTATACAGGCTTTTACTGCAAATACCAACACTCAAAGTGCTGGCTTGTCAAAAAATTTGGGCAATTTCCTAATTTTAGGAAGTTACTTCAGTGGGGCATCTCTAGTCAGATGTGTGTAAGTACCTGGCTGAATTAGAGCCAAGGTGCTTGTGAGTGTAATTCTTGCCAGAGAAGGGCCTCTTTTCTATGTCTGCCTGAACCTGTCCCACTGAGTTCAAAGAGAGATTACAGATACCTTATCTTTTGTTAATTCCTTGGGTCACCTTATGCCTCCAAGACAAGTTCTTTCTGATGTTGGCAAAGAGATACTTCCTGAAAATATGTGCCTGGACCAGCCAGGAACATGCCTTTCTACAATTATGGCTGATTTTAATAAAT
>VZTL01010424.1:0-17960 GCA_013400535.1 Scopus umbretta
TTATCTCAAAAGTTGCACAAAAGACATCCTTCTCAAAATAGGGCCAGTTTGAAATCAGCACATCAAAAATTCAGCGCCATGTAACCACTCTGAATTCTAGGCTTGGAACTGCAATTGCAGTGCCAGTAAAGAGACCAGAAAGCTTTTGGCAAGAGCTTTCCAGTTTTGGCTCATATGCAAAAACTGTGTAACATTCTCCAAGTTTAAATATTCAGAGAAAATGTCACATTTTTCTGCAGTGGAAATTCTTTATTTTATTTTCTTAATATTCTTTTCATATGAAATAACATGTAGGATAATGCATTTATTCACCTATATATATTCTCATCTGAAGGGACGCAAAGGGTTCATCTTTCATATTTTTCAAATACTCCTCCCCTCCAAAAATAGTGTGTTGTAACTATGGTATTAATCCAATACATTCCATTTTTACTTTCATTTTCAAATCATTATTTTAAAAAATCATTAATAAATATCAAACTTATGAAAGTGTGGGTTTATTTTCCTGGAAACTGATGTCCGCCAGATAGAAAACAGCCTTTGAGTCAGTAATGGTAGACCAAGGTTTCATCACAGCTGTGAACATCCTTTAGCCACATTGTGAGCATTTGTGGTTTATACCTACCCTAATCTTTCAGGTTGTGTGCAAGATAAAGGATGCCAATGTTATTAATGTTATTGCAGTGAAGAGGCCTGTTTATATGAACTACTAAGTAACGTGTGAAACGGTATGAGTTATCTTCAGCCTTGGAACTACCACATCAGTTTTGATTATCTGCATAAATTGAGTCCACAGTTAAATGCTCTGGTAGTTTTATTTTTGTTTCTGCTTCTGTTATATAGCTTTTCTATATTCTTGTTTCTAGGACTGAAAAGAACAGCAGTTTGAGACTTCCTTGTGGTAAGAAACTCTTGACTTTTTCTGTGGAAATGGATTACAAAGGGTTCTTAAGCTATAAAGGCAGAATGAAGAGACATATGTACATATGCTCATGGACTATACTGCTCAACACACAAGCTCTCATATCCATTCATATCAGCTAATGCCATAGAAAGAGATGTTGCAATTTCAGACCTGCAGTTTCCCATAGCATCGATCACCCAAAGATGTTGACAGATGGATTTGTAAGCCTGGAAGACATGAGAAAGGTGTATAAAAATTCAAAGAGTTAGAGGACGTAGAACATGAATTCATTCCCTCTATTCCAATACACAAGGACAGTCAGGAACATTCAATAAGGTTAAAATTAAAGAAAGTTACAATAGTTTTTACAGTGTGAATTATACTGTGAAACTGATTGCCACTAAAAGCTACAAAGATCAAAAATTCAGCAAAATTAAGAAAGGAATCAAACTTTCTAAGTAGAGCAGCCCAGTCCAGTGCCAGCCTAATTAGCTATAAGCATGTGATGTAATGAGTGTTAAACTTTACACTTGGGGATAAAAGCAGTCTTGATTCTGTTATTAATTAGGAAGAGACTTAGGGTGTGAGGCAGATAACTTTTATGAACCTGCTGCAGGAGTTTTATATCTCCCTCTGGAGCACTAAGTGTTCCCAAATAGTATATGATAACAGGTGGACCTTATTCTGACCTAGGATGGCAATTCAAATGTTTCTACCGGTCTAAATAAACCTTTTTGATGAAAAAAATTGTCCACAATATTACCACATTTGGCCTTTAAGTTGAAATGCAATTAATGAATTCTTCTGAAGAAAGGTCCAGCTGGAGAAAATAAATAGAACAATCTGATTTTTATGAAGTTCCAATCTTATCAGCTTAAAGAAAAATAGGTACTTTTCTGCCAACATATTAATTTATTTCTTAGTGTGTCCAAACAGATATCCCATTTATTCATTAAATAAAATTAAAGAAACCCCGAACATACGATTGATGACTTTTTTATTATTCCTTTGATTTTAACACCATGTATCTTGTAAGCAGGTCATTGAGATAATGACACTAATAGTACTCATCTGAGTATGGGTTGTCCTCTTTGATGTGCCTAGTAATATCTGGTCT
This sequence comes from Scopus umbretta, assembly GCA_013400535.1. NCBI lineage: Eukaryota > Metazoa > Chordata > Aves > Pelecaniformes > Scopidae > Scopus > Scopus umbretta. Next base: position 2,022 of record VZTL01010424.1, read on the forward strand.
GTATGAAACTAAATAGTAACACCAACACCCACAATAAGAAGAAAAAAGTGAGTGTTTGAGAAATATTTCCTTAATAGCTGTGGCTGTTTGTGAAGACTAAAATTACCCCAGTAAGTTATAAAAAGGTCACAGATCCCCTCATTTATTTAATACCATGAAAACCGCCCTTTATTCAGGAGTTTGCCTGCAGTCAAAGATAATTATTACCACCATATTACATAATTTTTGCTCTATGGTTTGTAGATGAGCAAAAGTGTTGTAAACAACCATCAAGCTCCAGGATGATCATAGCATGAGTGAGGAAATGGGCAGCTATGTTTCAAATCTCATTTCTAGGAGATGCTGTAAATTCAGATCAGGAGACATAATGCTTCTGAATCTTTGAACTCAGCTATTAGACTTTTACTGTCTTTACTAATTTCAAAAGTAAACCTGACTCATAGTTCTTATTACAGATGTATAATTAGATGATTGAAGGTTAATGACTTCACAACTATATTTCAGGAACTCAGGACTCATCCAAGGACTCACTAATAAGAGGATTCAAAATGTCTGTCCACGGGCCTACTAGACAGCACTTCCAAAGGAGAGCAGAAACCTCTGGTAACAGATTTGCAAGCATTTATTTGTTTTGATCCCAGAAGACATTATTTTTATAACTGCAGGATTGTTCTTTAGAAAGACTCCTCCAGTTGTAACATAGAAGCTTTATTCTTCAATGATCTGAGCACCATGGCTCTACCCAGTAATTCGCGTTAATAGTTGCTTATGTTTAAGCACTTAAACATTGGTTTCTTATTGATTTCAGTAGTATTTCTCTCAGGTTAAGCTCCAGCTTAAGTGCTTTTACAGATAAGAAAAAATTTGCTCAGTGTCTTGCATGACTGAACAGTAAATTTTAAGCCAGGAAAGAGCCTGGTAATCTTTTTTTTCTCTCTAGACTTCAAAATATGTCTTTTTAAGGAATTAAATTAATTGTGGTTTCTTGTACAGTTTGAAAGAATGCAGTTTTGCTTCCTGTTTTTTGTAGAAATGTTATGGCCTATTTCTTTTATCATATTCTTTCACTGATGTTTTATTAGAAATGAATTTGTGTGCTGCTGAAAACTTTCTCTGTTGCATGGTCCCTCTAGGTACCTCCGTGGTTCAAGCAGATACTTGTATTTTTTGCTAACCGGAATTCAAATAAGACAAGACAGTTTCATTGCCCTGAATTATATCCCTCATCCTTGATAAATAATATTGTGTAACTTCACAAGCAAATCTGATAATTATTTGACAAATTAAACTTAAAAGCTGGGTATTCTGCAAAATTTGACATTTGTGTCAGTCTTTCATTGGTTTTGTCCCATGTGCAAATAAAATAATGCAAAATCTTCAGCGTTTCTATATAAATCAAAATAACTTTTTTCATGGGCTTCATTTAGGAACAGAGGTTGCAATTAAGAGAATTAATGATTGTTCTATCAAGCTGTCATGCTTATATAGGCTACAGGCATCTTTAGGTAACCTGTAAATGCGGAAGGGTAATTCAGGACAGCTTTCCTTCAGAATTCAAATCCAATGACTTATTAGTTGCCACAACTGTGGTTTGAAGGAGTCTGAAATAATATGTTAAGAATTCTCTCTGGTAGGTAAACTGGCCCGAGACACAGGACTAGAGTACTGTTCTCAAGCTGGTGGTGTGAGCCCCATGAGTATGCAAAGTATCCAAAGTAGCAGAGGATCTCCAAGGTGATATCCTATGCAGAAAACAGCCGGTGGTCCAAACTTTTGAACTAGGCTCCCTCTCTTCTTCCATACAAATGTTCTAGTCTCTGAAACACACCACTTAAAATCATATAGACTGATTTCATACAGAGGGCCAGATTAGTCAGCACATTTTGGCTCCTTTATTCTGCCTTATACCTTGGTAGATGTCTACTCAGTGTAGCTGGGAGATGCATTTTGGCTGTCCTGCATCCTTTATCATAGGTCTGTGAAGGTCCAAAAACACCCTTAGGAAAATTTCAGGGAAAAGTATTTGTGGTGGTTGCTTGCTGTTCTCTCCTCTCGTCTTTTATAGCCTTGTAGTACAGCAAAATTAGAAACTTGGGGAGGAAAATTTAAACAAATATGGAAGTTATTCTGGTTTGGAAGGATGTGTACTTTTAAAGTAGTGATTAAATTAATAATATCGATATTGTACTTCAGTCTTTTAAAATGTTTTCTAAAACTACTGGGTATTTCCGTCAAAGTTTTTTTGTTTCAGGACCACAAAATCAGAATATTACGAGGCCTTTATACAACCCTTTTTACTGTTCCTCTTTGGTAGTGTGCTGTTGTAAGTGCATTTTAGTGAATGTGTAAGGAACCCTGTTAATTTTCCAAGCTCTTCCTCTAAAACAAGACTTTCTTCTGTATCTACATTTTAATATTAGTTCTGTGTTTGCACATTAACTAACCCTTCTGACTGATTATATGGCAATAATATTTATAATTTTTTTTCTAATTTTAGTAGTAGATCATAAATATTTTAGTCAATAACTTGTGTGGTAACTAAATGATACATTATGTATTTTCCATTCTTAAATTCAATTTTGATAGTCAATTAATGTATATATTCTAATTTACGCCAAAATTGTGGGCTTTTTTGTGAAAATCTTCCTCCTCGAACTTCATGATTTCTCAAAATTTTCTATCTGGTATCAGTGGATCTGTTGTTAATGCTAGTTTAACTGTAATCAATACATTATTGGTACTACAAATCCCTAGAAATATGATATTTTTACATTTTAACATGAGTTTTTGTTTTAATAGTTATATGAAATGTTTAATATGTTTTGAAGAAATGGAGTTCCCAATGAAAAGATTATGTTACCATGGAGGCAAGACTGAGTGTATTTATCTGTAATTTAAAGAGAAATAGATATACTATCTTTATCTCTAAGTCTGGCATTATACATTTGAGAAATTCAAGACCAATATTATACTTAAAATAAACCCCAGATTTCATTAGGTAAAGAACAAGTAAGGTAAGAACAAAAGACAACTTTCAGTATCTCCTAGTGTAGACACTGGTGCAGAGTTTATTCCGTTCAGTCTGATGGTGGAGAGTCTGTTCCACACTTCCCCTTTCCATTTTCTCCTATCTCTGCCCCAGTCACTACCACAGGTGGAAATAATATTCTAAGCAATGTCCATTTTATGTATATGAAATGTCTTTACCCTGCCCTGTGGTAGTGCTGTGAGAGTGAGAGGCAACAGAAAGGTACTTCACACAAACAAAAAAGTTTCATTACAAGTCAGATCATTTAAATTATGATGGCAAACTCTAAAATGCTTAAAAATGTTTTTATGCTTGTCATATGTTATTATCACACAGCTTCACTGGGATGGAGCAGAAAAAAATTCTGATACAGTACACCTGAAAATCACAGCAGTACTGAAGGTATTAAGTGTGGAAAATGTAATGGTCTTTTTGCATTTTTTTGCCAATTTAAATATACTTTTTAATTTCTTCACTCCCTGTATTTGAATTTTTTACCAAGTTAATAGAAAATTTCCAACTACCAGGAAGTTTATAGCTTAACTGCATGGATGAGAACAGATCAGAACTGGCAACCATCTGTAAGCATCCCATGTCCCATACCCATTAGAAAATGCCCGCTCTGTCATGTCCTTAAAGGGTTATAGTCTGGTACTGGTTTATATGGTACTTCTATGTGCTGTGTCCAGACATGTATTCCTAATATCTATATGTCTGAAGATCAAGTAGAAAAATACCTTCAGAGATATAAAATTCCTGCACCTTGCCTACATTGGTGTAGGCTTGACAAAGACTGGCGTTGCTGTGCTAATTCCATTTTAAAAAGCCTTTATGCATAAATACACACTGGATTAATAAAATAATATTTAGGATTTGAGCCTTAAATATTGCTTCATTGTATCCTGTAGAAACAAAAAATAAAAGCAACCAAAGTCTACAATGCAGCTATGAAGGGGGAAAAAAAGCTTCACTGTTATTTGCCTGTAATTGGCTTTGAGCATCACAATGCACGTGTAATTGGGTCTGTACTTGTATTCTTCAAGGGTTCTGTGCTATTTCTACTTGAACCCATTTTTGATATGGTTCAGCTCAGCAGTGCCAGCTACCTCTTGTTATGCAGTTGAAAAACTGTGGCCATTAAAAATAGGATACGGTGTGATTTTGTTTTGCAGCACTGCATGGAAAATCAGTTGCTGTTCATAACAGCTCTGTGGTTGGTTGATTTAAAGCAGGAGGGCGACTTCAAATTGACAAGCAGACAGTTCATGAAAAAGGATATTGTATCTTTAAGGCTTTCTGACTGATTGTGTTTAACTGTGCTACTCAGCAGGCAGTAATTAGGCAGTAGCTTTGCTGAGAAACTTAAAGCAGAGGCTGTGTTGCTCTGTGCTCTTGAATTAAAAAAAAAGAAAAAGCAAAAAAATTCTGGATTTGAACAAATGGGATTTTTACTGTTTTTTAGCCAGTATGGGAGCAAACAGAAAGCAGACCCCTAGAGGCTCCTAAAGTTATCTTCCCATGCAGATAGTCTCTAGGGAGCTGTGGTGCTTGCGAAAGGAGGCAATGAGAACCATTATAGAAGCACATGACACTATTGCTGAAGGTCAGAGTGGTACTGGAATAAAAGAGAAGCTGCTGATACAAAATAACATGGCTGCTGCATCTTCTGGGCCAGTTCACAATTTTGATTGGAATATAGCTCAAATGCATCGTGAATGTGATTAATAAATAAAAGTACATAATAATGATGATGGTTGAACTGGTGCTTCCCCAGACTGCTGCAGAGCAGGAGAGAATGCGAATCTCAGATAAAAGGCAGCAAACAAAATATGCAGTTAATGCTACCGCCTGAGGAACAGTTTGATTTGAAAATAGTATTGTAGTTTTGTGAAGTGGACACTGCAGTGCACTGTTGCAAACACTGAATGCAGGAATGAGTTGTTAACCTTCTCCTTTTGCAAGTTACAATAGTGTAACAAATTGCGGAGGGGAGTACCACAAAGTTAAGATATGGTTTTGTCATAAATAGCATAGGAGCTTCACAGAAGCACTCTTCTTCCTGCTCACACCTCTACTTTCCATTTCTGCTATTTTGATGTTTGTGCTTGGACATGTCGTCAGTTAAGGGCAATTAGGCTTTGAAAAGACTCGAGATTCTATTGCCGTTTGTTTATACTACAGCTTCTTTAACCACGTCTTAAAAAAAAAAAAAATAAAAAAATTGTTCATTTGTTAACTTGATGCCAATATACTGCTGGAAAATGAAGTCATCCATTAACAGCATAATTTAAGCCTATGTTATAATTTGGCATCAGGTAGTAGGTATCACCAAAGGGTCACATTTTAAGTGTGATGACCATTATTTTTCCTGCATAACCTAAGCTTCTTTGTAAGGTCCAGTAAAACTCTTTTGATGACTACAGCTCTGATTCTGAGTAGAACTGGTCTCTATAGTTCTGACACCAGTTCTGATAACTTTGAGGTAAAGTCATTAAAGTCAGCTTCCTTCAGCAAACTCTGTGGTTTGATAAATCTTTTTTTATTTTATCTCCTTCATTCACATGTTAACAAGAAAGTAAATTAGTGTGTAAATTGGCAAGAACAGTGCACTGAGTAACATGCTTTTTCACAGGACCATTGTCCTGAGGTTTGTAGTTTTTAAAAAGGTTTGATCTGAGCAAATTATGAAAGCTTATCAGAATTCTCTGACTGAATGTTTGTAAGAGCCAGAACTGCTTTCCAATTACAGATGGGCTTGCAACAGTGAGATGGATTCAATGCCTCTGCCTAAAATTCACCTATCTTTATTTCCTGTTTTCATGGTCAATCCATTTTGTGTACTTCATAGATGCTCTTTGAAACTGGGGTATACAGAACATCAAGGATTAAATAGCCAAAGTATTTTTTTTCTAAGTGACAATGAGCCTAATTCACTGTCAGTTAATGCCAGGTGGTTTTCCCCCTAGTATTAAGTTCTTCAAAACTGTAGCTGTATAGGACACTATTCACAGGGGCTTAACATAGGGATGAAAATGATTACATTAAGTCAAATAAAATGAATAATTCATTACATCACATTTAGTAATCCTGGTGTTAAGCATAAAACCAGTGGTTTATTTTTCAGCAAAATGGGTTTGTATCATTTCAGATAGCATATAATACAAAACAATAACTGCATACATAATGTGAAAAGCCTACAGGCAAAGAAGGTACTGCTTGGTGCTTCTGGCTTCATCCAGGGTGTCACAATATCCATGCTTTGAAGCAATGCTTGCGAGTGCCCATCTTCCCTTGGAATCTTCTGGGGCCAATGGAGTGTCTGCCTTTTAATTTGACTGTAAAATATTGCCTACGCTCTTTACCACAAATTTGAAAATCAATTTTTATATCTTGCTAAAACTATGTACCTCTCATTTATTTCTATGGTTATTCTACTGAGAATAAACAACTCAAAGTGAAAAGTCTTTCTGTGCTTTTCTGTTACATCTCTCCCTTTCTCTCTCACTCATGCTTACACACATGTTTAGACACAGATACATACTATATATATATATATGTATACATATATACATATATACCTATGCAATATTTACATAGGTAAGAATACAGCATCTGTAAGATGTACAAAAGATAACATAATACAAAATGTACCCCTTTTCCAAAGTCAATACATGTCTTTCTAATATTCATCCATGCCTTTTCTGACCTGGATTTTTTTTGGTTTGGGTTGGGTTTTTTGTGTGTGTGTGTGTGTGTGTGTGCGCTACCCAGTGTTATTTGTTGTTTAATTTTGTCATCTGGTAAAGCCTCTCTCTTTTTACATGGGAACCCTCACTGGAGGAAGGTTGTTTTACACCCTCAGTGTCACAGTTTCCAAATCAGATCTACTTTAACGACGTCCTTACATGGGCTGATTGTCATGCTATATTCCAGGCTGAAATAATTGTGTACCTGGACCATCTGCTTCTGCCTTTTCCAGCACCTTCCCGTGGACAGCTCCGGGGCACTCAATCGCGGCCGCGGCGGACTCCAACCGAGGTGTCCACGCATTTGTCTTGTGGGAAAGGAACAGACACTGTCAGTGGATTTCAAAGCTGTTTAACAAAGCATTTCCCCTTTCGAAGAATAATAGCCTTTAACAGGCTACATCTGCACACAACAGAAAACATATCATCCCTGTAATGTAACAAAAATATCTGCTGGTCGTAACGCAAATCCTACAAGGGCATTCTAACCAGTTTTTAAACTTAAAATAACAAACTGCTGATTAATTGTAATGGTCAGCTATCTCCAAATTAGATTAAGAAACTTGAATACTCTGAGTATAATATATGGGTACTAATTTCAAAGGAGGGTACAAATATAGCCATTTTGGATTAATGTATATTTCTCAAATGCAGCAGGATGAATTTAATTCATTTTGTGGTGTTCATGGCATGTAAAAATGATTTTAGTGAATTACTATAGAAAGCATATCTTATTCTTTTAATTAATCTTTTATTTAAAGGAATGTTTTCACCCAAGATACTGAGGAAGAACATTATAAACATGCTCAGGCAAAAGGTAATAGATTTAGAGTTTAATTGTAATGTTCTGTTAAGCATTTTTAATGGAAAACCTGATGACCCAATTATACAGCAAAAGTGTAAAATCAGAACACAGTATCTGGATTTGAATATAAAAATGCTGAGATGCATAATACATAGGAGTTTGATATCTATTCTACTTCTTGTCAAGGAGGTATAAAATTATCAAGAATTAACAGAGAGCAGAAATCAGACCCTGGAAAAGAGCTGAGCATTCTGGAGAGGAATATAAATTATATTTTAACTTAGAATAGTAGCCTGCCTCTCCATTCTGTGCAGAATCAGTATTTTTTTTTAATTTTCCTGCACTGACATCCCATTCTTTCTGTACTACCACTATTCATAGTGACATCAGCAAGACCTTCTTCCCAGGGTAAATCCTTCCCACTATTGAAAGTCAGCTATGAAATTAGTTAGTTTGAGAAGAGATTTTCCAAGATACCTGGCATCACTGAACTCAGGAGCTGGATGAATTTTTTACCTTGGAAAATCTTCCCTTTTCTAAGCTGTGGTTCCCAAACTGAGGTCCTAACAAGTGATTGGTGAGGGTGTGAAAAATAAGAGAATGGCTTACAGTTCCATAGCATCTTAATAGTCTTTTCAATTCTAAAAAGTAATGCTAATAATTGTGTCCACTAGATCCTATGATGACCCACAGGAAAGTTCATGATGCTCCATCTGTACAAAAAGTTTGAGAATGACTGCAGTGTTTAGTAATTTCAACTTCTCTTCCTAAAAGTGATACATAACTAAAATGAAGTCTCTGAGGATACAGCAGCAAATACAAGTAAAATCTTCTCTCTTCAATATGTCACAGACAACACAGGAGAATGGTGCTTCACTCAGTAAGTGGTACTTTGGGTCTTCAATGGTGAAGGAAGAAGTAATGTGAATGTGACTGTGCAGATGTCATTATTCAGGGGAAATGAAGTTGTTTATGCACCATACTTAAGAAAAGGTCCTAAGAAAAATATGCAGACATGTGAGATCATGACATTTTAAATTTCACTTAATGCCTTGACAGAGCTGAATTTAAGGGTATTTGAGCTGGTACCAAACTGTGTGCTTGGGAGGCTGGGGCACAGGTCTTTGTTAGCTTGCTGGTATTAATTACTTTTTAGCTATCCAAGTCTTGCTTTGTTCTCTGCCTCTACACATAAAAATGTTAGTCACTGAGTAAAAGTCAATGCCAAGCATATCACAACTATAGCAAGCCTCTGGAGTGCCACTTGGCTGCATTATTTTACTCAAATTGTATATAGATATCTATCTCATCTTGACCATATTATCAGCACAAAACCCTTTAATTTATATCCAGCTTCATATGATGCTTATTTCTTCCAGCTTTTCACGGGGTTATGATAGACCACAGACATGCCAGTATTGATTTCACCTTCATTATGACCTAGATCATCAAGTGCAGATCCTCAAAAATTCATTAGATCAATAATTCAGGTTGTGGTGGGATTCCTGAGGAACCAAGGCAGTGGGAACATCTGACTGTTGGACTTTCCTTGGGGGAAGCTGACAGTCTTAACTTGTGATTTTCAAAAGTATAACAATTCTTAAAAGCTCTACAGTTTCTCTGGTGGTTCAGAAATTCCTAGGCATCTTTCACATATCCTTTTGTATGCAAGTTATGGGAAAAAGTTGTTATGCAAGTTATGGAGAAAAGGTTGTTCTAGATTTGATTCTGAGCATTCAAAGAGAACTTGCTGCAAATGTGGAGACTGATGCCATATGACAGTGACAATGCAATGAAAGACTTCAGGATCTTTAAGGAAAGAAGGGACATGACCAAATAAATATAATGCATTTCAAGCAGACAGCCCTTAATAATTTCAGAGAAAGACGAGGCTTACAGAGCAAGGAAGTAAAGAAATTCCGTCAGTAAATCAATATCTATAAATAAATTAACATTAATTACGCCAATACAGAGAAAGAGTGGGAAACACACTAAGAGACCAGTCTGGTAAAATCATCAGCTCTTTAGTGGCCTAAAAATCCAAAAGAAAGAATCTAGAAAGCAGAAAGTAGTTCAAGTGGCTACAGATGAATATGAAAGAATAGCAGAAGCTATTGGACAAATTCAGAAGTGCTGAGGGGCAAAATAAGATACTTTCACAGGGTGCGTGAAAGGCAAGAAGAAAGCAGATGTAGTAAGAGCAAGACAAGGAAAATGAAGTCCACTACTTGATAGAGATTGAAAAACTGAGACTAGCATGCTTAATTCATTTCTGTTTCAGTCTGCACTATAAATACTATGTGCAGTCAGGAAGTTAGTACTACTAACATCAAGAAAAGTTGTAAGATCTCATGTTAGGACAAGAACAGTTTAGAAAAACACTTAGGTAACACAGATATTTTCAAATTGCTGGAGCCGAATGAAATTCCTCCTATAGATGTAGCTAAAGCAAATTAACATTTTCAGAGGTAAGATTTCAGAAAACTAGAGAAGGACAAATGCAAAGACAATGAAAACAAGGTAAAAAGGGAGCCAAGAAACTGTACATCAACAAGCTTTACTCTACTTCTCTGTTAGAGAAGGTCTTAGATAATGGAAGAAATTACTTATAGGCACCTCAAAGAACACAAGAAGGAATTCCGTGAACGTGGTTCAAAGACCACATGTCACACCAGTTCATCTGTGAGACAGTGTACTGGCCAGTGTACTGGACAGAACAGAAACAGTAAACATTACTGTTCTTGACTTAAATAAATGCTGTCTCACATGACCATCTCATAAAGATGCTAGATGAAACTCTTGGAGTCCAGATATGTGCAAAACTGATCAAAAAAGTATTTTGAGTACTTACCAGTTTGGTACTACTCTACGATTTCATTATTAATCTGGAAGATGCATTAGACAGCATTTTGCTTTTTAAATGTATGGGAAACACTACTGTGGGAGGGACTGCAAGCATGCCAGAGGATAGGATTAGAACTTAAAATGATCTGGAGAAAACATCTGGAAAAAAACTGAACACAATTCAGTAAGCAGAAATACATGTGTGCTCTTAGACATGATGAACTCTATGAACATGAGATAGGAAACAATGGGTTAGGTTTCAGATGTGTAGAAAAAGTCTGGGAGACATAATGGGTCACAAACTGAGTATGAGTCACCAGTGTCATGATACAGTGGAAAAAGAAAACACTGCATGAGAATATATATATAAACAGTAGTGAGTAATCCTCCTAATTTATTCAGTATTACTGAAACTTAGCTCTGTTATTATGCTTCCAGGAGAGCAAACAAAAATTTAGAAACCAAACCTACATAAAATATTGAAATAACTTATTTAATACATAGAAGAGAAGAAGGAGGAAGAGACGTAGAAATCAGACAAACTGGGGGGCAGGGGCAGAGATGCTGTAGTAACTCCACTACCCACAATTTTTACAGATAGGTTAGATGAATTTCAGTAAGAAATTATATCATTCTAGTTGATATTGCTTTGTGATGGGGCAGGTTAAGATTCCTTCCAACACTTTTCAATGAATCTTTTTATAAGTATAGGAGGAATTTTACTTTTTGACAAGGACACTAAGCTTTTTCAAGACTGAGCTGAAATTTCTAGTGTCTGTACCAGCAAAATACGAGTTGCTCCCACTAGGCAGTGAATTAAGATTGAAAAAAAGATAGCCTTTTCCTGATTCATGAAGGAGTGTGCCATTGTTTTGTCTTTGGTATAACCTCTTAAAGCAGGATCAAATGTTTTCAACCTTGAAAACTACAAGGAAATGAGATGCAAATGTGGTAAACTAGCCTCATTGTTGCTTGTTGGTCCATGAAGTGGGCGTTATCAACTTTTAGAAATTTGATTTTCTGGAGGCAGAGACGTACAGAGTTTGCTAGAGGGTTTTGCTATGAATTATGCTATTGCAGAAAATAGGGTAGGTTTTGTAAAATGCTTAAAGTAGCCATTTCAAGATACAGGTCTCTTTAGGCAGAAGCAACCTGGCCAGGATTAGACAGGTTATGACAGACAGGAACAGCCCAGGTACTGAATGAGTCTGCTCCAGCAGTGGGTGGCACAGCTATTCTGTAGGCACTGGAAGGGAGTAGATCAAGATGACAGCCATTTATGGGAGTAGGTGTGCATTCATGGGAGCAGGGTAAGCTGCCTATAGGTATTTTCTTGTTGTGCTCCTTATGAAAAACATGTGACAACTTTTTCACATTCAGTTCTCTGGCCATTCTTGTTGTAACTGGCATTTAAAAAGGAAGTTTAGATACAGACTTCTTACAGCTACTACCTGCCACTCACTGTCACCACACCTATCTCTGTCAGTTCACCATAATTCTTCCTGGGAAGTGATGTATATCTTCAGCTTTCACTGTAGTAGCTGACCAGTGAGGAAATTGATAGAATCACAGAGTGGTTGAGGTTGGAAGGTACCTTGGGACATCATCAGTCCAGCCACTTGCTCAATGCAAGGTCACCTAGGACTAGCAAGGTTGCCCATGACTGTGTCCATTCAGGTTTTGAGTGCCTCTGAGGACAGAGACTTCAAAACCTCACAGAAAATCTGTTCCAGTATTCAAAGTCCCTCACTGCAAAAAGGATTTTTGTTATGTTCAGATGGAGTTTCTTGTACTTCAGTTGCCTCTTGTCTGTTCACAGGCTACTGCTGAGAAGAGTCAGACTTCATGTTCTTTACTGCCTTGCAGCAGGTATTTATACACACTGACAAGGTTCTCTGTGAGCGTTTTCTTCTCTAAGCTGAACAGTCCCAGCTCCCTCAACTTCTCCTCATACAAGAGATGTTCCAGTCCCATCATCATCTTTGTGCCCTCTGCTTGAGTCCCTCCAATATGTCTGTGTCTCTCTTGTACTGGGGAGACCATCACTCCAGATGTCATCTCAAACTGTAGATCAGCATTAGCTGATCGAGAGGGGCTTTTTACTTCCAGTCCCATCAAAAATGACCCATAACTCATATAAAAGCAATAGACCTGTTACCCTCTGAGATCTTTAACAAAAAGGATGCCTGTTGGGCAATAAAAAAAAACAGAAAAAGATTTTGAGGTTCCTCTGAAGGAGAGAAACTCTTTGGCTGCTTCTAGATGAGGAACAAGGATTTTCAAACATCATAGACACAGGATTTTCTGTTAATTTATCTTAAAAAATAGTGTTTAATGAGCTTTAGAAAAAAAGTCAGAATTAGTCCTAAGTAAAATATCCAAATTTAATGGGTTCAACTGGATTTTAAGGTCCATTTGAACATATCATCAAAAGAATCTGCAGTAAACTCTTCTCTCCAAAGCTGCAAGTTACACAAGAAGCAACACATATCCTTTAATCATCACTGGGTTGGTGATTCAGCCACATATTGACATCTCTCCCTTTGTTCCTCCCACTAAGGACTTTTGTGATTCAGTGAGAAGAAAACAAAACTATTTATTGTTTTATTTTTCTCCCTTATTGCTATGTTCAGACATATTCATATGGAGATGTATACACACATGTATATAACTTGCTGCACTGGTTGGAATTGCCTCAGCATCTCAAACAATTTCTTTCAGTCAGTTGAACAATGTAGGAATATCAGTGGCAAATGAAGACAGTTAAGTGGAAAACATAGTCAATAATTAATCAGCTGAATAAGAGCATTCATTTTTAATAAATATTTAGAAGGATGTATAGAAATATCATGCTGCATTACTGTACATCCAAGAATTTGCTAAATATGAAATTCAAAGCACCTTAGGTAATAACTTCAAATAGTGCAATGTGTCAAACAAGCACAGCATCATATGCTGGTTTATTTCTAATTCTGCTTAGTGTTGAACACTTTTCCTGAAAAATGTTCAACCCCTGCAGTTCTTACTGACTTAGCATTTGGCATATTGAAATTGATTGGGTTTTACCTCCTACACAGTAGGGGCATACAATGTTGCCTTTTGGTCAGTGCATTGGCTACTAACACAAAATGGAGTTCTTCACCCTTTATTGGTTCATAAGGCTAAAGTAAGAAAGATAGAGTTAACTAGGTCATGTGCTGATAAAAAAGATCAACACATCTGCTTATATGTTCTGAAAGATTTGTTTGCTTTTCACTTTGAGAATGTTAATTTATTAAAAGTTAAAAATCAATGTTTCATGGGAAAATTTTGACAAAACTTATTTTTTTCTGAAAAGTAGAGAACTTTCTTTAAACCAAATGTTTTAGTGAAATAACCTGAACAAAAATCTCTTAATCAGGCCCACTACCATGCTTGAAGACAAGCATGTGCTTAAGTGCCATGTTGCATAGGAAGACAATTACTGAAAGAAGAGCAGTAAAATCTTAAACTGAACTTCATGCACAGCAATCCTGCAGAAGAATGCTAAGTTTACCAACATAAATACAATGTCACATGACTTTAAAGAAAATTGTTGGGTTCTGTGACTGGGTCTGGCACAGATTTACATAACAATATATAAGTCACTTAATCTCCTTTAGTTTCTCCATCCGTACAATAACATCAGCTCTGGGACAGTGTTGTGAGACTTAGTTAATTGCATAGGATTTATTTAAAGATCCTTCAGTGAAAAGTTGTATTGATGCTTTCAGAAACACAACCCCTTTTAAGCTAACAATTGTCTTTTATCTTCCCTTAGAAATGACATGAGCCAAAGAAGTAATTCTCTTTTGACCAGCGCTCATTGCATAACTAAATTTTGAAACAGCCTAAAGAATTTTCACAAGCCAAATACTCTGAATCCTGGAGAGGGAGGAAGAGAAGGAGAGTGAGGGAAAGAGGGGAAAAATTTTTCCTTTCATTCTTCCTGGGACAGCAGGATTTGGTAAAGCAGATGTACATGCACGTAGAAGGGAAGGACATGCAGATGCGAGCTTCCCCCTCTCCCCGACTTTAGCTGTTGATTCAATGGAGCAGCCCTAATGATATCTCTGAGAGTGGTCGAATGTCCAACCTTCAGTAGGGGCAAAGAGTTGCCATGGTTGCAGAGCGAAAAGGAAGGAATCAAGGAGGGGGAGGGCAAGGGGATGGGTACCGAAGAAGTAAATCCACGTGAGAAGAAATAATAATAATCCGAGATAAAGTGGCACTCCTGTAGAGTGTTTTGTCAAAACAACAAAGACTGAATTTTTCAACAAAAATTATTTTAAATATTTTGCTTGAGCCCCTTTATTAATTATGCTGCCATTCTGCCTGCTGCTATAATTAATAGTTTTACAATTCCTTCATTCTAAAATGCTCTCTCTCTCTTAACTCCTGGCTGAGGACAGATGAATGTTGATGACAAGAAGAATAGAAATGAACAAATTACATTAATGAAGATTCAAAATGAGTGGTAGAATGGCAAAGGTTTATCTTTACAACCACAAAAAAATTGAGGAGGGTCTAGAAGAGTGAATATTCCAAGCAAAATCATCTTGCTTGTTTGTACCAAATAGAATAATATGCACGTATGGATGAATATACAAAAAATACCAAGTGGACACAGATATGAGAATACACGAAGATACCATGGTGACAGAAGTCCTTATAAAAACCCAAACAGATAGCAAAGGGCTCCTGAATGTAATGAGCAGCACGGCTGATTAGGCAGAGAGACCACACTGTGCAAGAATGAAGCCTAAAGCAAAGAACAGCCTGAAAGAAAGCCATGAGAGAGAGGGTGGGGGGAGAGAGAGAGACTTGGAGGAATGAGATAAGTAGACTTACAGCTAGAAACAAAGGCAGAAAGAGATCTGTAGGGCTTGTAGGAGAAGGAGTTTGGTATGTGGCAAACAATAGAGGGCTTAGAAAGGAGCAGTTAGCCTTAGGCCCTCAAAGAGTGCCAAGAGCTCAGGGAGAAAGAGACTTAAACAAGGAAATGTTCATGTGGTAAAGACGTGGGCGAGAAAGAGACAAGGTGGAGCAGGGCAGCTGCAGGTGACCTGCGCAAAAGAGGGCAATGCATATTGGAAAGGCAGCATGAACCTACAGGCACAGTTTAGAGCTACCAAAGGCTTCTGCCAGTGAGGTGCAGTCCCCATCTTTGCTCTGCTTGCAAAAACTGCAAGAATTCATATCTTCTTCTTAAAAAAAACAGCCAGTATTTTTGGTGAGCATTATTTGTCTTCCTCTCAGGTGCCTGTCCCTTAGCCTTAGGTTCACAGGAAGAGTCTCCTCCTCTTCAAGGGTGGGCTTTGAATCTCATTTGGATGTTTGACATGAAATTAGGGTGAGAATGATCATAACTCCTACCAACTTTAGCTAATGTTGTACAAATCCTTATTCACAATCTCTTCCATTTTCACTATATTTTTAGTTTTAAAGGCTCAGAGCTGAAATCCAATCTGGAGCACAAGGGCTGTATATGTCTCCTT
>VZTL01010430.1:0-21714 GCA_013400535.1 Scopus umbretta
GATGCCAGAAGCATTTCTCTGAAACATCTATTATTGAAACCTGCCAGGTTGTTTAACTTCTGAAGAACACAGGCTTGATTGAATAGCCTTCAATAATAAGTTGAAAGAAATAACTGCTTTAACTTCATCATCTTATACTGAAAAAAAACCCCAACCCAAACCAAACACTTCAGCAGTTTCCTGGCTCTCCTGAGAAGCTGCATCTATTTTATTTAATATCTCTGGTGCCAGTTATAGAAGTTTCTTCTGATATAATGTTATTTCACTGGTTTGCTTCATTTTGATTTGAAAATATCTGGCATTTTCACACTTCCTGTTACGTAGTGAAAAGTAAGTACTTGTAAAAACCTCCAAAGATACTTTGATACATGAATCAGTTCTGTTAGAACAAAATGCTTCCACATCTGATCCTATTTGAAGTCAAAGGAGAAAGGAGGGTGGGATTCAAGTGGAAGAAACAAACAAACCAACAAAAAACTTCACAACAACCTTTCTAAATCTGTGACCACCAAAAATAACCACATTTCTTCTTTTCTACTGGAAGCAGGCAGAACTGAAGATATTGTGAGACAGTCTTTGTAATGAGCATCTCTAAGCATATTAGAAAAAACAAAACCAAAAAAAAAACAACAAAAAACACCAAAAAAAAACCCCAACAAGAAAAACCAAAACCAAAAAAACCCACCACACCAAAAAAACAAACCAACACCAAACCTCAAACTGAACTTCAACACCTTGTGCTTTAGTTTTGTACACTGAGTGGATTAGTATCTGGGTAGAACATTCTGGTGCTGTGAGTGGTAACACTTGGTACGTGGTTTTGTTTCCACAGATAAACAGGAAAAGGTATGCTTAACTTTGCATCTAGACAGTATTAAGTAATACAGTAGAAAAGCTTTTATGTGTATTTTATTTCTTGCAGAATCTCTCTCCTTGCAACATGCATCTGCAGGGACTGTGCTTTCTAAAGGCAGTATTTTTGGAACTCGCCAACTAGTTGTGGTACTCATCATACTAAATAGCTCTGTATTTAGACAATTCATTCACCTTTTATTCTATGTTGTTTCACAGTATTTTTTATTTATAGCAACTCTTTCTACAAATGCAATCACAGGCTTTCATTAACTTCTTCTAATGAGGATCACAGCATAGGTGAATGCCGCCTTCATTTTATGAGTTAAGTTATTGCAACTGCAAACATTGAAACCTTGCCCTTCAGTCTTGTCTCCAGCCTGTTATGTTAAAATTCTCTAATAAATTAGATCAACACTTAGGATGTAGACAGACAAGCATGTGAAGCAAGTAATTTTTATTTAGAAGCAATTTTTAAACTTCATTTGTTATTTTGCAACTTACAGGTGTTACTTTAATCTAAAAGTGATCTTAAACAAGTATTGCAGGTTCCACTTTTTTTGTTGTTTGTTTAGAAAAATGCTTTGTTAACGCCATGCAAGGAAGTACTGTGTTACTGTCAGTTTTATAAATCAGTCTGGTCTGTGTTATTTCAGGATGGAAAGCATTGAAGAAAGTATGAGCTTATGTCTGAGGTTCACTTCTCATTCTTTTATTTCTGTTTATGAATTCTGATTTTGTTCATTCCTATGCACCTTTCCTGCTTCCAAGGAGTTAGGATAGAGGTTGATCCTAAAACAGGTATGGTGTTCATAGATTATATTTTTGTAATAAAGCTTCTGTGCAATAGCTGGGTGTCTGTGTGGTTGAAGAGTAATGAAAAACAGTGAAAACCATTAATTTTTTTCTAAAGTCACATATTTAAAGTCTTCTAAATACACATCAAGGGATGTGGCCTTGAGGAAGGAAAACTACATCCTTATTAATAAGAAGTGCTGAATAAGTATTATATTGTGAGTGTGGACTCAGATGCAATTAATGAAATCCTCAGAGTGTGTCTGGTGTACGTCTGACCTAGAATTTTGTGCATCAACTTCCTCACAAATGTTTCATTTCAAAAAGGTGGCTTTCATTAGTCGGTGACTCANAAATTCAAGATGTCTCAAGCTTCTATAAATATGCCTTAAATAAGGCAGACCAGTGCCATATTGTATCGGTGTCTGAATAACAGGAGCAAGTGAGAACTGAGTCATTTTAGTGACTCATCTTATGTTACAGAGACCTGGTGTTACACTCTACTGTATAAAATCTAATTGTGTTTTGGAAGACAACTTGATGCACTGATCAGAGAAGCAAAAGATACTTGGCTTGTACATAACAGAGACCATGTCTAAGCTAATTCTTTTCAGTGGTGAGTAGCCGGTATTTCGTAGCCATCTGGCCTTCCCTGAGGCAGGTAGCTTATTCCCTTCACTTGCTAAGGAAAAAAAAACACAACATTGAAATTGATCTTCATAAGAGGTGAAACACTTGCTTCGTTTGGCTACTGCAGTGCCTATAATGCCACAATGTGTTGCGTGACATACAATATGACAAGAGCCAATTCACATGAAGGAGCCACCAGCAGTTGTGTTTTTCCACCTAGGCAATTCACGTTGTTATAGCAATGAGGTAGTTTGTATATTGATTGTGTGCAAAGCTAAGCTATTTCACTTTGAATCATTTTGCAATTTTGTGCAGACCTGCTTGCTCAACATATATTGAATGCACCTTAATATACATTGTATTGCAACATGTCATTTATTGGAACACCTGTTGCCCTGAATAAGAAAAGTAGCTTTCTGGTTTTTTCACTTTATTGGCATAAAATAACAATAGCTTTTCAGAGAGTTCTAAGATACATTTTTTTTTTTTACATACACTAACCTTCAGTTAGTGTTCAGACTAAAGTCTGAACCATCTACATTAATAACTTCTCATCCTTCTTTTTTCGTTTTCAAAAGCCTCTCTTATATCCATGCCCCTAGCTAATTATACCTTTTAGAGAAGCTACACAGATTAGTAACAAAGTGTTGACCATACATTGAGAAAAGTAGAGATCAACTCAGAGCTGCTTCTAAGTCGATCTATGTTGTATTCTTCTTACTATGGATGAGTCACTCTTGGCATCTAAGTTTCTTCATTTGCCAAAAAGCATTTTTGTCTGAACTAAAGTAGGTAGAATACTCACTAGCTATGTCAAGTTTGATAGCTGCCTCCTGTATTTGCCTTTCTTCCTCAAACTAACCAGGTTGCCTCCTCCCCCAAAGCAGAATGGCTCTGCCTCACTAAAACACTGAACTTGCTTTTTGGATCTCACAAAGGAAAACTTGGTGTGACTTAGGAAGCAGAAATGGATGGATTGGGGGCTGGAGTTGTAAATTTAGTCCGAAGCCCAGAAAGACTTTTTCCATGAAAGCTGGTACTAAAGTAGTATGGTTAGAGCATTAAGAAGACATTTACACTAAAACAGGATTTGAGAAGTGAGGCATTGGACTATACACCAAGCATTCAACAGGGCTTTTCTTGCCTGCAACAGAATAGTATTGGTTTGGTGTAGATATAGGTATTCAACTGTTTGCTTAAAAAATACCCTTGTTACCCATATCTATTAAACTTCAAACTGGGCTGAGAAGTTTTTCAGATTTAAAAGCATTTATCCTGTCTAAACTGATCCCATTAGCCTTATGTGATGAAGCTTTCTTTCTATGTCTACTTTTTATTTTGTGTTACAGTTCATGCAGGCATCTCAGAGGAAGAACATACAGTGTTGATTTAAAAGAAAAAAAAACCACCTCATTCTTTGCCATTCCCTCTCAGGTCATGACCTTCATTCCACTCACCCTCTGCTGTAACACTAAACAAGGCTTTTTGTAGGATTTCTCAAGCTTGCTGAGCTACCTCAGAAGCCTGCTTATTTTGTTCTTTCCATGGATTTCTTTCAGCAGTTTTAGGAGGTGTTGATTTTGTCCTATATAAGCAATCCACATATATTTTTGTGATATTCTTCAAGACTGAAAGATTGAGACTGTCTTGCAGACACTGAAGTTCTTTTAGTTGAACATTCACATACTGAACTGCATCAGTTCTCAGTTTGTGCCCATACAAAGGCAGAATAACATGTTTCTATGAAAAAGCATGCAGTATAGTATGCCACAGCTCCACATTATTATCTGAAATATAATCCTAAATATGAGAAATTTCTTCCCCCCCATTAATTTTTACAGAGCATCAGATATAGCATAAAGGAAAAATATTGCTTAGATATAGCTCTTTAGTAAGGCTGAGTGGTCAGATGTCTAGCAACTAGCTGCATAGTTCATCATAATGATATTAGCATTGTCAGAAAACTAGTGGTTTTCGGATATATTTGTAATTAGTTCTAGATTTGAATTTTTGGTTGCATTTTAAGTTAGTCTAAAATTAGTATTCTTCCAGAGCAAATGTTACAAGAAATGCTCAGTTTAACATTTAAGTAAAATGGAATCCAATTAACTTTGTTTCCAGCAGGAGAAATATTCTGATTTATTTATATTGGAAACATCTTTGAATATTTTTTTTTAAAGAACAAAAATACCCTAATACTACTGAGGCTTGCAAAACCTGAATTAATAGGCATGCTTTTTTGAAATTCATCTAGCAAATTTAACAGCCTCCACAATTATGAAAACAGAACAGATTTACCTACTGTAACTTTGATCACTGCCTCCAGTACCATCTGTCTTCCTTTTGACTAGAGAAGGTGGCATATTGCCCTAGTCCTCATCACTGTTCTATGTGGCCAGAGAAGCAATGAGAACCTTCAAGCATGGTTATGTCTGGAAGTTGCAACCTAATAACCTGCTTGGTAAAGTTCCTTCCATCATTTTTATTAATAGGCCTTGAATGGTCCCACTCCTTTAAGGAAGTAAAAGTTGAGCCTGCCATGAAAAACAAATTTTTTTTCTGTTTTTTTTGTTTGGTTGGTTGGTTTGGTTTTTTTTCCCCAGAAGAGCAACTGTGTGGGGCAAGACAGCTGCTCTTGCTATTTGCTGAAAATTTTCATTTCTTACAAAAAAGCAGTGTTGATCCATAGATGTTGTACTGCAGTGGAGTGGTAAAAGACAAGGAGAAAGAAATCAGAAATGATCCAAGGAATAGGTTCTGTACAAAGAATGATTAACTACACTAACCTTCAGCCTGCAGAGGGGTGACTGGTGGGATGAGGGAAGGGAATGCAAAAGGTCAATAGGATTGAGAGTTCTGTGGAGAGAGTGAGTAAGAGTAATCCATTCAGTCTCTCCTGTAATCATAGCTACTGAGCAGAAAATGAAGGCTGATTAAGAGAATGGAAGGGTTTTTTTTCTGTAAAGCATAATAAAACTTTGCAATGGTCTGGCACAGAACATAGCTAATATTGAGTTCATATAGATTCAGAAGACATAGCCATGGAAGACAAATTTACCCAGGCTTATTAACCTCTAAGATGCTCCTGTAGTTAGGGAGTCACTGAACTGTCAGTTCTTGGAAACTGGGTAAGTATCAGAATATGATTGAATCCACAGAATTGTTCAAGTTTAAGTGACCTTGGAGGTCATCATCTCCAACCTCCTGCTCAAAGCAGGATCAACACTGAATCAGATCAGTTGGCTCAGGGTTTGTCCAGTCAGGTCTTGAAAACCTCCAAAGTTGAAGATTTCATAACTGCTCTAGGGCTCCGTTTGAGTGCTTAGTTATCCTCATAGGGAAGAATTTTGGCGTGTTTAGTAAGGACCTCCCCTGTTTCAGGTTGACAGCTGTCTCGTTCCTCAGCTGTGTACCTCAGTAAAGAGCTTTCCTCATCCTCAATATCCTCTTGGATACTGGAAAACTGGGTTAGCTCTTCCAGGTGCTCTTGCCTCTAAGCAAACAAACCCAATTTCTGTTCTTTTTGTACCTGTCTCTACATATCTGTTGGTGGTCTGTGAGAGATGTGCTCTACTGGACAAAACAGGCCTTGCCAAGCATGGTGGTGGTAAAGCACGCTTGGAATCTCATCAAGAATTGCTACTTTGTCAAGACCTTTATTCCTGTAGCACAGATCAGAAAAAAAGTTCAAGAATGTCGTATTCTAATTAATGATTTTTTTTAATTTTTAAAGTTGGCTTGGGTTTTTTAAAGCAATGTTAGATGGTAAAGTTAAATGCTGTTATGATATTTCGTGCTTGGATTTTCAAAACGTCAAACTGAAACATGTCTCAGTGGTGTGGTTACTTTTAAGGGTGATTACTAGCAATCCGCAATGGTTGCATGAATATACAACAAATTTAATTTGTAATGTGCTGCTCTATTTTCAGACATTTGCATAGGAAAGAGACTAATTGTTTTAGACAAACTTATGTTCAAGAGGCTTATGGTTAGAATTCATTATAATATTTCTGTGGTTTATACTACCATAGAATTTCATATTATATACAAAAAATAATTTGAAAGTGTTCTCATTTTGAATTTCAGAAAAAGCTGAATAAATATCTTCATAGTAATGTATTCTAATTATGTTACTGACTATACCCAAAAACTGTGAAAAAAACCTTACAGAAAATATACAATTATGGTGTGTGTATACTGAACTCAAAATATGGAAAATATATTTCTTTTCAGAAGTCACTTAATGTAGCAGTGATAAAGAAACTCTTTTTAAAATTGCCCTTACTTTCTTGTGGGATAAATACTGATTGTGTGTCTCTGGCTATACTTCTGGTTCAGTGCCTAGCTCTCTTGAAAACACTGACACAAACTCAGACTTGTTATAAATGGATAGCGTTCAGCTGGTATGTCTGTAGGGTAGGGCTGATTTTGGCTCAAGGATTAAAGGTGGGTACTGCTTCAGAGTATTAAAGTCTCATTCCTTTTTACGTTGTAAAAATCTGTAAGCATGTATAATGATAGCTCCCAATATCTTTAAAAGCTGAAGACAAATTAAGGTAGGAGGTTGTTGGGTTTTGTTTTGTTTTTTGTTTGTTTTGTTTTTTTTTTTTTTCTTCCTGCAATGGATATGGTTAGCACTAAAGATAAACCTGTTCTCTGGTTATGCTATATTTGTGTCTGTTCTAGGAGATGGTATCACAGTGATGCTTCCCTTTCTGTCATACTGCTTTGTGAACTACATTTAAGTGCGAATTCATCTAGTTGCGGAGCACACCTTAATTCCCAGGCTAAAATACCAGCATAAACACTTTCAGTTAACATGCCTACTAGAGCTAGCTGAAACTCAGTCCTCAACAAATGAAACTCATTGTATAGAATGCCATCACATCTATCTAGAGTCTAACTAAAATGTTACTGTTGAAATATTAACCTATTGCTGTAAAGACACCTTTTTTGAAATACACTGAAATGCAGAGGGGAAAATACAGCTTTATTGATGTAATAGTATGGCTAATTCTTTACTTGTAATGAAAAAATAAAAATGGGGAGAAAAAAGTAATTATTTGAATATTTTCTATCTGGTGTAGCTAATTAGTAACTACAAGGAGTGCAGTATCTCATTCCTTGTTCTTATATTATTTGTGTTAAAACAAGTTGGTAGCTGCTATATGTGGAGGAGAACTGAACTGGGATAAACATACAGGATTTCTTTTGTATTAATCATTCTGAATTGTAGCATCAGAATTTCTGAAGTTGTTCCAAACCATTTCTGCATATAAAATAGTAATAAAAAAATGTTCGATGACTCGACCCTGTTCCTTCAGACTTTCAGAGATGTTGCCCTAGGTTGAACTGCTCAATATATCAAATTTCGACTTGAAATGCAAAAGTCTGCTGAAGCTGTCCTGTGAAAATGACCCATTTCTGTGGATTTAACAACTGACACTTGCTAGAAGCTGTCTTATTTGTTTGTGTTGGTCTGAAAGGTCATTTAGATTACCTAAATATCTGCTTTTAATATTTATAACTGAAGATAGCTATGCAGACTGAATTATGAATAAAAAAGAGATGCAATAGATTAAGTCTTAAAAAAAAAAAAAAAAAAACGGCAACCTTGTGCAGAGGTTTTTAGTTCTTCTAGTGGAGCTCCACTTCAATGACATGTATTCCCAAGGTCACTAGTATCCAATATAACTGCTCTCAAACAGCCGTGCTTAGATGGTGGCTGGCTCCCAAAAGCCCTTTGGAGGAGAAGCTGGCCAGCTACTCCTGCTTGCTCTGCCTGTGAGAGCAGCTGTTTCACCAGCCTGATGCCTCTGCTGCATTAAGGAATTCTGGCCAAGTCCACGATGTCTGCTGCCAGAAAAAAAAAACTGGCAAATGGTACTCAAGGGGGATTTTTTGTGTCTACAAGTATGTTTTCTGTAGTCCTTGTGAGCAAATGAATTTTCTGTGTGCAAACTTGAATACAGTTATCTTTTATACTCTGAGCTCTGCATGTGCAAGTATTTTATTTGTTAAGGCTTTTGCAGAAGAACTTTGAGAGGATGGATACTTGATTTTTCATTTACTCTTAATTAAACAAAATATGTAGACATATTGGAAGCATCAGAGAACAGGCACGCACATTTAAAAAAAAGAGTCTAGTTTGGGATTCTTTTTCTCTGAGAATGTTTTGGGCACTACTATGCGCTTCTGAGAGCTGTGTGCTCTTGTTAGAACTAAGCTTATTTTAAACTGAAGTGTTGTGGTGGAAAAACAAGTCATGTTACAAGGTAGTGCTGGGAGTTGTGGTTTACCTAGTTACTTTGTCCAAATTATAATTTGCATTATAAAAATGAACAAAAGTTCGGGAAGACTGAGAAGGGTAGCAAAAGGAATCCTATACCAGAGCGTTGTTACAGTGAGGAAAAACCAGAATATTGAACCAGTTACCACAGTCCACAGTTCTCTATAATTTGACCTGACTTGCAGCCAAAAAGATATTAGTCATTTTTTTTTAATTCTATATACAGTGCATACTAGTGAACTGCTTGTGAAAAGAAAGTTTTGACACCTGATGGCCTTTTGATTTGAGCTCCTGTGTTAAGTATTAGCTTTAGTTGTTTCTGTACTCATTTTAGAAGTACTAAATTAGTTCTCTGCCATGCAAAGTTTAGGCATATATTAAACAGGAAAGCAAATACTGAGTGGGGAAGAAAAAGAGGAAGCGTTGTTTGGATGTTGCTGGGATGTGGAATTGCCTTTTGGGTGAAAGGTGTTTTGGTTGATATTTCAAACCACAGTACTGTGGGTTTATTATTCAAGCCTCTGAACAGAGCATGCTGTGAAGCATGTTATTTATATTCTTGTGTTAATCCTGACTCATCTCAAAACATCTAGGCTTCAGGAGAATGTAAGGAACAATAACATACTCTGTATATAGGTGCTTTTGAATAATTAGGGCAATACATGAAGCCTGAAGTGGATTTTTTTTAAACTTGTATTGTCTTAAAAGTATCATAAAGTTCCTATCCTAAATTTGCCTTAATTCTGCAGATAGAGCTATGAACCTGTACACATTTAAAATATCTGACCCTCTTGCTTTTCCTGCAGATACGAATATTATGGATGCTTTTTCATGTGCAGTTTCTCTACAAGTTTTATTGCCTGGTGCATTGGTTCTATATGGATGCTGTATATTGATTGGCAGGGCTTTTTTGCTCAAGAAATCAGCTTTGGATAATGCATTGCTCTTCTTCTGTAAGTTATAACTTCAAGTGTAGGCTTGCCATGAACTGTTCTCTTTCTCCATTTCTTTAGCATTGATCACTTGACTGAAAGGTTCTTATTTGAAATCATTGAGTTGGTAGACCGTACATCACCAAAGAGCATCAAACTGGTATTCACTTTCACATTCTCAAAACTACTGAATGTTTTTAAAAACCCTTTGTTGACCTTCCTCTAAGCTGAAAATGGGTTTTAAAAACTAATAAAGAAAATGCTTGTGTCGTGGTTTAACCCCAGTCAGCAACTAAGCACCACACAGCCGCTCACTCACTCTCCCCACCCCAGTAGGATGGGGGAAGAGAATCAGAAAAAAAGTAAGTAAAACCTGTGGGTTGAGATAAAGGCAGTTTAATAGGATAGCAGAGAAAAGATATGTAGAATATATATCTGATAAAAGAATATACAAGACAAGTGATGCCCAATGCAATCGCTCACCATCTGCTGACCGATGCCCAGCCAGTCCCCAAGCAGCGTTTGCTGCCCCCCGGCCAACTGCCCCCAGTTTCTATACTGAGCATGACATTGCATGGTATGGAATAGCCCTTTGGCCAGTTGGGGTCAGCTGTCATGGCTGTGCCCCCTCCCAGCTTCTGATGCACCTGGCAGAGCATGGGAAGCTAAGTCCTTGACTGGTATAAACACTACTCGGTGACAACTAAACCATCAGTGTGTTACCAACATTATTCTCATCCTAAATCCAAAACACGGCACTGTCAGCTACTAGGAAGAAAATTAACTCTATCCCAGCTGAAACCAGGACAGCATGACTTGGAGATGTCAAGGATAATGCATAGCTTCTGGTATAGGAACCCAGGTATCGGAGTTTGACACAGAGTGCTTTTATAGCATCAAAAGATTGACGTTCAACCCTTGACCCCATGCCAGGGCAGGACTCCTTTGCAGTTCCTGTGTTTTTAGCCATGGGCTGTTGTTTGCTTATGCAGTCTGTCAGGAGTAGTGCCACAAGCTGCTGCAGACCACCAACATGTAAATGCAGACAATGGGCAGGCACATTGGCAATCTTTCTTGCCCCTGAATGGGGTGGCGCAGTCTGTGACTCATGGATATACAGGTGGTTCAAAACAGCCAACTCATCCTGTTCTTGACACTGTGGGTGTTCCATACAGCCTTATTCTGCTTGGTCATGTTAGGATGATCTATGTAGTAGTAGTATAGTAGTACTAAAGTTGATTGAAAAGGGGAGGGTAAAAAAAAAAAATAAAATCTCATGGTACATCTCTGTATGTTCTTGCTTTGCAAATTCTACCACTGTCATTTCCCAGATGCAGCTAGATTGCAATAGTTTTGCAGCCAGGTACTCCCTAGAACTTCCAGGGAGTGGGATGACCGTAGCCATAAACACCCGTGACTCAGGAACTTGGCTGTGATTTTTTTTTTTTTTTTTAATCTTCTCAGGTTCTCATATAAGTTTTTAGAAAANGCAGATACGAATATTATGGATGCTTTTTCATGTGCAGTTTCTCTACAAGTTTTATTGCCTGGTGCATTGGTTCTATATGGATGCTGTATATTGATTGGCAGGGCTTTTTTGCTCAAGAAATCAGCTTTGGATAATGCATTGCTCTTCTTCTGTAAGTTATAACTTCAAGTGTAGGCTTGCCATGAACTGTTCTCTTTCTCCATTTCTTTAGCATTGATCACTTGACTGAAAGGTTCTTATTTGAAATCATTGAGTTGGTAGACCGTACATCACCAAAGAGCATCAAACTGGTATTCACTTTCACATTCTCAAAACTACTGAATGTTTTTAAAAACCCTTTGTTGACCTTCCTCTAAGCTGAAAATGGGTTTTAAAAACTAATAAAGAAAATGCTTGTGTCGTGGTTTAACCCCAGTCAGCAACTAAGCACCACACAGCCGCTCACTCACTCTCCCCACCCCAGTAGGATGGGGGAAGAGAATCAGAAAAAAAGTAAGTAAAACCTGTGGGTTGAGATAAAGGCAGTTTAATAGGATAGCAGAGAAAAGATATGTAGAATATATATCTGATAAAAGAATATACAAGACAAGTGATGCCCAATGCAATCGCTCACCATCTGCTGACCGATGCCCAGCCAGTCCCCAAGCAGCGTTTGCTGCCCCCCGGCCAACTGCCCCCAGTTTCTATACTGAGCATGACATTGCATGGTATGGAATAGCCCTTTGGCCAGTTGGGGTCAGCTGTCATGGCTGTGCCCCCTCCCAGCTTCTGATGCACCTGGCAGAGCATGGGAAGCTAAGTCCTTGACTGGTATAAACACTACTCGGTGACAACTAAACCATCAGTGTGTTACCAACATTATTCTCATCCTAAATCCAAAACACGGCACTGTCAGCTACTAGGAAGAAAATTAACTCTATCCCAGCTGAAACCAGGACAGCATGACTTGGAGATGTCAAGGATAANAGGTTCTCATATAAGCTTATAGCAAATGTAATTTATACGCTGCTTCTTGTAACTGTGATAACTTACTCCTTCCGTCAGCAATGCATCCATGAAATATCCAACTAGATTTTTGTTTATATTTACCCTGGGGAGAGAGGTGACATTGGTGTCTTTATTAACATATTGACATATTTATTGACATCAGTTGTCTTTAGTCTTGTCTGTTTAATTAATGTAATTGATCCACTGAGTATCTAGCTAATAATTCTGGGACAAACATTCTAACTAGTCTTGTTACTAAAATTGAGTCTACGCTCCTTTTTGTGAAATCTGCCATGGGTCTAGTTGCCAAAATAATTAAATGACCGTTAATTTGCAATTTTTCATCCATCTAAAATACTTAAGCTGGATTTTTATTAAAACAGTTAAGGACAAAATATTTAAAATGCCTTCATGGTAAATGAATGCTAAGAAATAATACTGAAATAACAGCTTATTTTTATGTAGAAAAGATGAAACAAATATTGGTAATGTCGGTGTGTTATGTAAGATTAATTGAATAGAAGTTGAAGTCTACACAGGTTAAAACTAGCAATAAAATACATGATTAATATGAACAAAGGATGTAGGAAGTACTTCTGAACTTTTTTTATTTATCTGTAGTCCAGTTGAATGCTTTTCTGAGAAGATGCCCTAGATAGTTAATTGTTGGGTAAACGACTTTGTAATTCTGGGTTAGGTCAGAAATACGTATTAAAGGATAAAAACATCTGTAGTATCAAGTGAATTGTGATATCCTGAGCTATAGACAGGCACTTCTTTCTTTTATCTCTTCTCAAATGATGTATTACACTGCCCATTAGTTTGTTAATGTTTGTAAAACATCTTATGATGACAGATACGGCTTTACTTAGAGACCAGAAAATCTGCAGGCATTAATTACATTCTGCTCATTAGTATTCATTCTTCCGCTGATACTTATTTGCTATTGTATATGTGTCATCCCCATGTACTAAAAGGTGCGTGCAGCAGGATTTTTCCTGGCTTTTGCATTTTCAGCTCCATTGTCTAAAGGACGAAGGAATGGATCTGAACAAATGTATTGTACTTATATTATGTAATTAATAAGGGAAGAAATATATGTCAAATTAAAACTAGCAATTAAAAAACACATCCCAATCTTGAAAAAAACATAACTGCTTTCCAAATACCTGCTATAGTGTGATTTATTAACAGTGTATTCTTTTATTAAAGAGGACAGCAGCTGTGACCTGATATCAGGAAGCTTATAAGAGTGACTCAGGCCAAAATACTGTACTTGGTCCTTGTCCGCAACTGTTTCTAGGCTGTGTTCCAGGTATTCCTGCTGCTGCTTAGATTTTGTGCATCTGAAATAGTTCAGTCTTGGTTTTTTCCTATTTTTGATCTGTTGTTCAATCATGCTGAAGCCTGTAGCTTTATAGACTTTTTTCTATATTTGTTTTCCATTTGCAGCATATTTGAGGTCTTTTAAGTTTAAGACAGTTAAGGTATTGTCCAGTGAAGTGTCTGGGGTAAATATTTCTACAGTTATAGAGGACTATTCCAAGCATTTTGTAGGCTCTGAAGTTTTCTTCTTAATAATGAAGAGAGGAAACAAAATCAGAAATTTAATCTCAAGTAAAATCTTGAAGTTTGCAACTCTTGCAAAAATTAATTGAAAATGCTTTGTTTCATTTTTAGAGCAATAATTTTAGCTGGGATGCACAGCTGGGAAAAGACTGGGGATGTCTAGTATGTCTTTAAGTTGCTTCTTGTCCTGAGAATTCTCACTTGGGGTAATAATTCTAATTATAGGCAGTCAGGTAGAGTTTAAGTCTGATATTTGGAAGAGAATCTGTTCTTGCTGAAAAATCAGACAAGCGCTCAGCTGATGTAGTACTTCTTGCAATGTGTTTCAGGAATATATGTAACAAAAAAGATGTATGGGGGAAGCAGAAGAGAACTAGTAATGTGTGGCTGAAGTTGTGGGGATGATACAATCAGGTTTTTAAATGTCACCAAACCATTCTAATTCTTCACAGTTCATAAACGTGTTTTCAGCAACGAAAAAAATAGCCATTTATTATGTTATGTAAGTGCTGTCCCAGTCATGTGGTCTAAAGGCTGTGGAGTAGTTTCAAACTGTTCAAATAATTTTGCATGTAAAATTGAGTAAACCTAACATTAATCTCATCTTCTATGTTCTGGGAGTAATCAATTCTGTAGGATGGCACAAAATGCTGCTTAATGGAATTTTAGTGGTTTAATTTTGCAGAATACTTTTTCTTCACTAATTTGTCACATAAATATTTACTACAGGGTAGTCTTTAGCTATTAAAAACTGTTACTCAAAAGTTTTGATTTTTCTGCCAGAGACCATGGATTTTCTGATAATTGAATGTATAATGATGTTAAAAGATGTGTTAGACTTAAGATACCCAAACCAACCAAACAAAAAAACCACACCACAAAACCAACAGTGCTACTTAGTGGCTTAACTGTGTATCGCTTAGAGGGCTGTGCTGAAACAATAGGTACTGGTTGTGAACTTGTGTTTCATGGTACATGTGGATATTTGAAAACAGTTCTCAGCTTTTAGAAGAGGATAACTGCTAATTGTTTAAAATAGCAATGTTACCGAATAAACTGACTTCAGGATCTCATATGAAGACTAAGGAAATTTGTACCTTGTGTTCAGAGTACATACATCTCTTATGTGGATATAGAATCAACAGCTGGTAACAGATTGGAGTGCAGCATATTTATATATGAATTTCTTCATCACAAATTTTTGCCAGTGCAGTTGGATTACATGAAAACTTGGAAGGCAATTTTCAAATTGATTGGATCTGTTATCAACAGCACCGTAGTAACTTTTCTCTAGATTTCACTTCTAAAATGAAAAATGAAATGTTCTAATGAAAAATATGTAGACAAAGAGTTATTTTAGTGGGGCGGAGAGTCGCTGAGATCTTTTAAGCTTTTGTAGTTTTTAATACATCTTTTGCTTTGTAGTTCAAGCATCATTGTGTTTGTTACAAACAGATAGAAGCAGCACAGATGCTGTTAACTGCAGGTCTACTGAAATGTTTCTGGCTAATTAGTATTTTGCAGACCTTCTCACTCTTTAGCAGATACCATTCTATGTCACGAACAGCCTTAAGGTGCAAGTACGTGTACTAACTGTAGCTTACGGAGTGAATGAAGTTAAGCTTTCATATGTTGTTAAGGATTGTGCATTGCCCTAGATATTTCAGGGAAAATACTGTAACAAGTCATACTCACAACCTGATTGATAAAGCAACCCTACCAATAGGGCCTGCTGAGCCTGTTGTAAATTAAGTGCTTTAAGCGGGGATTTAAGCAGACACAGAAGTGTATCGCCCACTCTGCCTGCTAGTGTGCACTGCTGGCAAAGCACATGTGATCCTGTGATCTGCATGGGGGCAGTTGACGCTGTCTCCCACAGCACTGTCCTAGAGAAGCTGGCAGCTTGTGGCTTAGGCAGGTGTACACATCGCTGGGTAAAAAACTGGCTGGATGGCCGTGCCCAGAGAGTGGTGGTGAACAGAATTAAATTCAGTTGGTGTCTGATCACGAATGGTGTTCCCTAGGGCTCTGTTTTAGGGCCAGTCTTGTTTAATGTCTTTATCAATGATCTGGGGATTGAGTGCACCCTCAATAAGTTTGCTGATGACACCAAGCTGGGTGGGAGTGTCGATCTGCTTGAGGGTAGGAAGGCTCTGCAGAGGGATCTGGACAGGCTGTATCGATGGGCTGAGGTCAACTGTATGAGGTTTAACAAGGCCAAGTGCTGGCTCCTGCACTTTGGTTCACAACAACCCCATGCAACGCTACAGGCTTGGGGAAGAGTGGCCGGAAATCTGCCTGGCAGCAAAGGACCTGGGCGTGCTGGTTGACGGCCAGCTGAACATGCGCCAGCAGTATGCCCAGGTGGCCAAGAAGGCCAACAGCATCCTGGCTTGCATCAGGAATAGTGTGGCCAGCAGGAGTAGGGAAGTGATTGTGCCCCTGTACTCAGTGCTGGTGAGGCTGCACCTCGGTTCAGTTTTGGGCCCCTCACTACAGGAAGGACACTGAGATGTTGCAGCGTGTCCAGAGAAGGGCAACAAAGCTGGTGAAGGGTCTGGAGGACATGCCTTATGAGGAGCGGCTGAGGGAACTGGGGTTGTTTAGTCTGGAGAAGAGGAGGCTGAGGGGAGACCTTATCGCTCTTTACAGCTTCCTGAAAGGAGGGTGTAGTGAGGTGGGTGTTGGTCTCTTTGCCCAAGTAACTAGTGATAGGACGAGAGGAAATGGCCTCAAGTTGTGCCAGGGGAGGTTTAGATTGGATATTAGGAAAAATTTCTTTACTGCAAGAGAGGTGAAGCATTGGAACAGGCTGCCCAGGGAGGTGGTGGAGTCCCCATCCCTGGAGGTGTTCAAAAAAACATGTGGATGTGGCACTCCCGGACATGGTTTAGTAGGCATGGTGTTGTTGGGTTGATGGTTGGACTGGATGATCTCAGAGGTCTTTTCCATCCTTAATGATTCTATGATCCTATATGCACAGGAAAAATCAGATATTGAGTATATTCACATACCTGTGCTTTCCTTTACAAACAAACAAGAAAAATCCTTGGAAAGGTAAGCAGGTGGAAAACAGTACAGTGAATGATAGATATAATATCTATAATCCTTTGTGGGCATACTAAGTGCCCAGAGAACTTGAGTTTTTAATACTTAAAATATGCCAATTTGTTAACTGAGAATTTGGGTTGGTTTAAAGAGAAGATGATCCTTTTTCCAGAGTCACATGAAGTGCAAGTAAAAGGAAGCAGTTTCTTGACTTAGGGCTTAAGTTGCTTAGCAGAAAACAAAGGACGCTTTTAATAGTAATATCAGTGTACAAATAGAAAAAGAATTTATTGCGAGTCATAATATACAGATTTTTCCCCAACTCTATTCTGCTGCCAGTAACAGTTAATACTTGCAGGTTGTTTGTGATGAAAGCCAGTAAATTAGTTCAGCAACTACTGAACTGGTGTTTAGCTGAGGCTTCATTTTCGTGAAGAGCAAGGACTTTCCGGAAAAGCCAATGGCAAAAGAGACCTGCTGGGATTTAGTGCATGTTAATTTCTGAGAGAGGGAGGTAGGGTTTGGGGCAAAACGGAGTAGTTTCAGTGAAATGACAGAAAAAAGTTTTAACTTCTGTAAGGAATGGACAAGCTTGGAGAAATTAAGTAAATTAGTTATTGAAATGGACAGTGTGTAGTGTGGAAGAGGCACACACTGGTGCAGTGGGGAAGAGGAGGCTGCTCAGTTTTGCTCTTTAACGTGGAAGTCATTTTGGCTGTTTGGCATAAAGTACTTCTTACTTGCCTCCAAAGCAGAGAAGCAAACACTAGCAGGGAAAAGTATTAGATTAAATAACAGCTTCTAACTATATTAAAGGTGAATGGAGAGTATATAAGATAAAACAGATAAATACATCAGCACCTGTATGTAAAGCTCAGAACATACAGGGATAAAATTAGTATTGCAAAGGAAATTCAGCACAAGCAAATGTATATCAACTAATCAGTAACAACCAAGCTGAAAATTAGAAGCAGCTTCCTATGGAAGCTTTGGGGCATCTTACTGAAAAAAATAGTAGGAAAAAGAATTCAGAGGCTTCAGAACAGAGCTATATACATTCATGAAAAATATTTCAAAATGGGATTGAAAGTGAAAATACTGTACTCTGACCTGAGAAATTTTTGGCAGTCCTTTTACAAATGTTTATTTTGGCTTTGAGCTTGCATATTTTATCACTGCAATAATAATCAGCTCATGTTTTCTAGAGGGGCAGCACGTGCTTGCACGAAAACAAAACACAGTGTTTTATCTTTTCCTTAATATCCCAAGAACCACAGCATCTCTATCATAGCTGGGTTTTTTTCCACTGTTACTTTGAGAATACATTTTTGTGTAATAGAAGTACATGCACATAGTGAAATAAGTGATATATAATTACGTTCTTCTGCTGGGCTGGCCTTGGCCAGCTGCTGGAGGCGCTTCCAGCCTCCCTGAGGGGCTGAGGTGGAGCCGCTGCAGAGGCAGCCGGAATTGGCCATGTCTGGGATGGGCAAGCCCTGGGCCCCCTTACAGAGAACCCTACCACCTGTGGAAGTGTCAGAAGAGGCATGGGATGCTGGAAAGAGCTATGGTGGCTGACCCGGGCCAGCAGCCAAACACCCACCTGCCTTTCGCTCACTTTCCTTCTCTTCCCTCACTGATCGATGGTATGGACCCCTCAACCTCCGTGCCCAGTGTTTGGTTTTGGCTGTTGGGGTGATTACCGTGGTTGAGAGCTGGGCACCTGTCTCATCCATGGCATCCCTCAGATATGGTTTGGGTCCCTGACTCAACCATGCTCCTCTGGTGCTGAGGCTCAATAGGCACAGGCCAAGCTCCAGATTTTCAGACATAGTTCAGTCTCAGGTGGTAGAGTGAATATGTGGGAGTTTTTAGCCAGTAATGGATGTTTTTCCTATAAAAATAATCTTTATGATCTCTCAGCTTACCGATTGCTTTTATAAACAGCAGGGTTGTCAGCTTTGTGTCCCCCCCCGCCATACGCAGGGTTAACTCCATGTCAAGCCACTTAGTACTTAAATTTTTAAAGAAAGACATAGGCAATAACACTTTTTCTTCTTATGTTCATAGTAACAAACTTTAATGAAGTATGCGGCATGTGTCAGGACCAGGTTGGTTAAACTTTCTTTTCAGTACCAAGTAGGGCAGGAGCAGATCAGAAGTTCGTGTCTCGCGGTCAGCAATGAGCTGGTACGTAATGCCATTCCCAAGTGCATGGCGGACTGTAGCACTCACTCCGGTAGTTAATAGCATGTGAATAAAGTGGTCAATTACATACCAGTGCTGACACTCGGCACATCACATGGAGCGGAGTGATTTGGCACGCAGATAAATTGTGACTGCTGAGCCTTTCTGCTGCTGGGGAGTTCCATCACAACTCCCTGTTTTAGCATTTCCGAGGATATTGATGCTTTAACAGAGTAAGGGCACTGAACTTTGTCCCGATCAGACCATGTGTAGTCTGTGAGTATTCTTCTGAAGCCATAGAAATATTTATTGACAGTGATGTTTAGAGAATGTCCTGGATGTCCACAAATACAAATTAGTCTTAGAATTATAAACTCACTTTTTAGGCAGTGATTATGAGGCAAGTAGAAAAACGTCTCAAACTGTTTAATCCGTTGAGAGAATGTATTTGTAAAAAAATTGGGGGATCTTTTAAACAAAGGGTCAGAGTTTGATATTAAATAATATTGTAAAGCAAAGCCAATCATGATAATAGCACAGAACACAGCTGCTCCTAATCATACTAGTGAGATCAAAATGAGGTTTTAATTTTTTATTCTGATAGTTATTCTTTTCATATTTGGAGTACACTTGTTTGGTTATGTATTTGAGTAGACAGGTTGAGACCTTATGGGGTCAGGGTGAAGGATGTGTGCTTTATCCCTTGTGACTTCAACCACAAGCCTGGTTTGCTCTGGTTTTCTACAATGAATAAACAGCTAAGCATCCTAATCATGCAAAGACAAACATGTTAATAATGAACATGAGAATACAATAAATGGTAACAAAATGGCTTTGCCTAGTAGTATATCCCAAAACATTCAAGATAAATTCAGGCCTTCATTAAACCAAACAAGCCAGCAAATAGTAGAGAGTGACTTTCATTTGTAAATGTCATCTGGTATATGAATTGCAACTCACATGGTGTGTAAGTTGTGGTGATCCTGAAGAAGCTTTCTTATATGACATTGTTTGATATTGCTCAGGTGATCTGTTTATTCCTTGTAGTAATGGAGGGAATGGAAATGTCTGCAGAGAAAAATGGGTTTTGGAAACAGATAGTTCACTCACTGTGCAGACTATTGATGTTGGCAGATTATTAGTGTTGGTGGAACTTCGTAGAACTGAATGCTTATGGTGACAAGCCGCCCCTGCTGAAGACCATGGGAGTTCTTCCCAATCATTTCAGTGGGATCAGAGTCTTTGTATTCAATACTTTTAGATTGCAAACTCATTAGGATAATGATTTGGGCATCTTCTGTCTAGGTCTTTTCACATAGTGGCATCGAGTAACATACTGTACAAGTATCTTGCTGAGTAGACTTTGTAATTCTAGGGAAAAGTGCAATCCTGGTGTTCCCAGTTCTGTCCTACTTACTATATTTTTCATAAAAAGGAAAGCCTTTCTTCTAAGTTAAAAGCTAAGGCTAAATAGACTGTGCAGTTACTAACTTTTCACTTTATAGTATTCAACCAATTGTAAAACATTTTAATTCATTCTGCTAAGATGCAAATGTAGGCAGACTATCCTATGCTTACTCATCAGGCCAACTTCATATTGTTTTAGGGGAGAACTGAGGAAGACGGTGAACTAAAGATATGCTGGCTGAAACAGCAGCTTGAGCACATGCTTAACATAAACTATGCAAGTTATTCTGTTGTCTTGAATAAAACAGTAAGAGCTCAGATGAGTTTAGAGCCAGATAGTTGTTTTTTCAGTTATTGCTATCTCTGGACACATCAAAACAAAAACTAGAACCAAACTGAAAACTTGTACCAAACACACAAAAAATGCTTTGCACTATAAAAACTTCATGACTATTATCCTGTCTAAAGTTAAAGTTTCAATGGTATTCATTACAGAATAGAGAGGAATAGCTTTTAAGTTACTAATACATCTTTCATATATGAAGAAACTGCTGTGGGCTGAGTTACTGTTTTTGGATATACTTGAAACTAGAACTCTTGTAGGAAACCTGGGTGAAGGAGCAGCGGGCATCAGCTCTGAACCTGTGTGGTTACAGAATTCAACATGCATGCAGCAGCTGGGAGCTTTCCTGCAGCATTAGCATTGCTGGAATCCAGATAATGCATCTTGTGCAATTTGCTTTTGTTCATTCATTTGACTTTCAGTCTTGTTTTCATATCCCT
This sequence comes from Scopus umbretta, assembly GCA_013400535.1. Lineage (NCBI taxonomy): Eukaryota > Metazoa > Chordata > Aves > Pelecaniformes > Scopidae > Scopus > Scopus umbretta. The sequence continues at coordinate 20,969 of VZTL01010430.1, forward strand.
CAAAACTGGGCTTTTGAAAAAATAGCTTAAATGATTAACTGTTTCACAGGTCTAATAGATTACATTATCTGACTGCCGTGTTTCCTCCTTGATCTGGATCATCCAGACAGCACCATTCTGAATACCTGTGTAACTTATTCTTCACTTTTCATTTAACCTGTGCACTGCACTGCCAGACATCTGCAGAAACTGGATTTAAAAACAGAAGACTTGGACCAAGCTGAAAAGACTGTATATTCTCTGCCTCATACATCCAGCGGTGATTGAGCTGCTGGACTTTGCGATAGGTTCGAAAATTGTTTTATGGGACTCTTCACAGAGCGGGTTTTTTTTCTTACCAGGCATTTATCTATGCGGTGTACTGATGGCTGTTAGAGGGTTTTGGCTGTGATATGCAGTTTCACAATACACAAGCACCTTTTAAAATTTCTTCGGTGCTTTGTATTTGGTACCTGCTAAGAATGAGGCAGTATTTGAATAATGAAGAAGCTTCTCTGGAACAAGAGAAGATACCTTTAGGCTGTTTCAGTGCAATAGAAAAAACACTTGTCTTAAGTCTGCATTTCTCTGAATTATCTTAATTTGTGGAAAAGATATTTAACTTAGCAGACACCGAGTAATCATGTTAATGTATTGCAGTGTTGTATATGTGTGTTTGAAGGTATGGATACTTCATATCAGGCGTTTATTGTGGAATGGGGTCATTTTGCTAAGATGCCTGATCCATGTGATACCGTAAAAGCCGG
>VZTL01010437.1:2915-22908 GCA_013400535.1 Scopus umbretta
AGATCAGCTGGACTTCGCTGCTGGTACTGGGGTATCTCTTTTACCTCCTCCTGGGTGCTATGGTGTTCCAGCTGCTGGAGAAGCAGGCAGAGACCCACTTTTGGGACCAGTTCCAGCTGGAGAAGCTCAAGTTCCTGCAGAACTACACATGCTTGGACAGGCAAGCCTTGGAGCAGTTTGTACAGGTAAGAGGAACAGGTTCCCATTATTTTGGCTTAAGCATTATTTTGGTTAGAAGAAATTATACTGTTGTGGCCAAGCATGTCATAAATTGATCTGCTGTCCATGACATTAAAGGACTAACTGTATAAGAGAAAGACAGAGGTTTCTCAAGCCCATTCACAGACCTTTTTATCTTGATCTACTGCACTTCTTTTTTTTCCCCAGTCATGAACTCCCAAAATATGTAAATCTGCTGATGCACCTTCATGCTACCTTGCAATAATTTCAAATTCATGGTTTTCAGCTCCCTAACAATTAGTTATATGGGAGTTATGCATGGGGACAAAGAAGCAAACGTACAAGAATTAGGCTGCCCTTCCAAGGTTCTCCAGTCCAAACCTGTGCAAATTCTGCCCTTCTTTTGTACTAGAAATTATCTACTGCCTTTGAAGGTAGTCTTGCACTTCCAGGCCTTTAAAGAAAAGCGATGTCAAACATCATGAACTGTGTTATCTATCACTTATAATAAGAGATAAAGGGCTCTTGTTCAATATGGTTTATCAGTTAGTGACATCTTCAACTGCATTTTAATCTATTCCTCAGAACTGGCTGGAGATAAATTACTAGACCTTTCTTGGTATTATCATAAACATATTCTCATTCTGGTATTGAAAGAACTGGGCAGACATCCTTGAACTACCACTTTCTTTGTGCTCAAAATCTATCCAGTTGCAGAGCTGAGTGCCTAAACAGTTTGAACTCTTTCTACCATGTCATTAAACCTGATAGAAACTTCAAACATGCTGCAAGTTTACACTGTCCAAGTCAGAGGACTTCCACAAAGGACTTCCTTCCACAGAGGACTTCCATCAACAAAAAGCCCAGATTCTGTAAATGGATTTAAGCAAACAGTGAAGTTCAGATCAGAAAGGGAAGGTGCCTGAACCTCTGTCTACAACGACAATGTTCTGATTACTAAGACTGTGATATATTTGTTGTGGAACATTTGGCGTTAGCCAGAAAATAACTAGTTTTCAAAAACTTGCATGCTGTTTTTTTCAGCTTCATCAGCTGGTGATATTACCCATCTTTTCCTTATCTCTGTGATAATGATTGTAGAGGAGAAAACTCTGATTCTCATTCTAAAATAAACTGGGATACTTCATAGGATTTAAAGGTTTAGGTAAATCTCTGGTACCCTAGAAACCTCAGGGAAGGTTCACACATGTCCAGATTCTCCTCTCTCTCTGGCTCCAGTGGAGCTTCCTTAGCACCGCCATGCCTCTCAGAGAATCACATTTTGCTGTGTCTCTGCTGAATTAGATACAATTATTTCACTTGTAAGCTGTTCCAGACAAAACCGGCTGAGGGCACCAAATTATCATCTACAATGCACCAAGCTTCAAAGTACTCAGACTTGATAATCCTCAAGGTAAATATAAGTGCAGGTGCTCTCTGACTCACCTGTCATTTATAAGACCGCTTAAGAAATTGGTCCAGCACTTACTAATAGTAGGGAATAGAAGTCTTTCCATATTAAATCTCTAACTTTAAAACTAATGCAGGGAAGAAATTATCTCTCAGTATGATTTAACTGCATGGTTAAGGAGGCCTGTTCATCACGTCAGAAGTTCCAGTCTGAAAAGTCATAGAATTCGGGCTGTGGTGAAGCACAGCCACTAGATTCAGTCTGCTCAGCTGACAAGTATAAGGTGTCTTGTCTTATTGCCAGTTCTTTAAACCTAAATCCTGGAATGTGTTAATCAACCCAGGTTTCTTTTTGCATATACATTATCACTAATAGTTGAGTTACCACTTATAATTCATTAGCTTTTGACTTGATTGTGCATGAAGCAAATTCTTGCAATTCCATGTCCATAAACTGCATTGGCTCTGCTTGGCTAAAACTGCCTAGCTGAGAGGTGGCCCTGAGCTGCAGCTCCTAAGCTGAACAGCCTGGATCTTTGGGAAAGTGCAAATCCAAACTCTGTGATCTAATGCATCTCTGGTAAACATTCCTTTGTCAGGAAATTACACCATTCTGACAGTATAACTGAGAAGCAGGTTCATTGAGGAAGGAGGTACCTCTTTTAAGTCCTTGTTTTGATTATGTCCGTACTTTTTCAGCCTCAAAGGAACTGATATAAACATAGACCAAGAGGACCAAATCCTTGTCTATGACCACAAGTCGCTGCAATGTGCATTGGCAGGGGGACAGGAGCAGAAAAGGCAGGCAGTTTTTATTCTCTCCACATCCTTCTATACCTTTATGTAGGCTTCATACTCTTACTGTAAATCATAACACATTGCTTTTACTTACTACTTGGGGAGCTACTTCTGCTCCCAAAGACAACAGCTAATGTTCACCAACCATTCAACAGCTGCTCTGTTTACACTCTAGCCATAACTGTTACCTAAGTTGTAGATGGAAAGGAGCTAGGAGCCATTGTAACTCTCCCACATGAACCTGTTTGTTTAGGAAAGATTCTCCCGGGCACCAGGATGCCATTTCTTTCATGGGGTTGTACTTAAAAGCAACAATCATACCAAGAAATCTGTCCTTGTCAGACTGTCTGAAGTGTTCATCATTCAACATTGCCTTACTCTTCCATGTTGGCTTTCATGATGTGAATGTAGCTCCTCTGAACTCTCACGCATTGAAATGGATAGAACTGGCAAGTGTCCTTTACAGGGATGAATTAAACCTCTGATTATTCTAGACATTTCAAAAGACTCATACCTCAGTAGCTTCTGTATGTTCCTTCTAACCAGCAAATAAAATAGTCAACTCTGGATAATTTGACGTGTCAAATTCTTCCCATTCTAAGAACAGGCTTTTAATGGATAATATAAAGTTCTTTGTCATACTGAAAAGAAACTCTGCTGACACTTCAATCATGAGACCAGATGTGATGATGCCTGGCAGCCCTATCTGATGGACTTGACCAATGCTGTAGGATTTTTTACTGAAGGAATAACATTAGCTATTAAACTCAGAATACTCAATCCACCAGCACAGATCAGCTAATACTGCAGAACCTATGCAAAATTAGATACCTTGTAGTGGATATGTTTATCAGATAAGCAATCCTTGGGGCAGTGGTCAACATTTGAATCAAGAAAGAATATCTTCTTTGGTCTCATACTCCTGGAACCAATTAAAGCTGTGGTTGATGTCGAATCCTGCTCACATCTTGCATCATACAAAAGTCTCTAGAACAGATGAACAAGTAATTCCTTCAGACATTTGGCAAAATGACGAAGGCTGTGACCTGGACCTCAAAATTGGTATGTAAAAAACAAGGGGATTCTTGAAACCCCAGCTGCTGAGCATAGGGTAACCAGTCTGTCAGAGAAATCCTCGGGGAGAGCAAAGGAACATAATCTTCACTAAGGCAGCTAACAAGATATTTGATGCATAAATCAGAGCAGCATTTCTTTTGCACATAGGAGTTTTGGTCATCTGGTAAGAGCTCTCTGGAATAGAAGAGAATATTTCATTAGGTAATCTTTCAGACTAGGAGAAGCCTAATATTAATTGAAAATTATTGGGAAGTCATAGCCAAAAATAGTAATTCATCCTCACTAGTGCTTACATGGAAGAAGCAGAAATGAGCATGTTCCCCATGCCCCTCCCCACAGACACAGCCATACATTTGCACATGCCGAAATTAAAAACTGGAATGAGATGACTAGACTAGGGAAGGAGAGAAGAGGAACTGCCTTTATTTTTTACGGCATAACTTCACTTTCTTTTCCCAGTTTGATCACTTTGAGGACTCCCTCCACTCCCTTCCCCTTAGCCTTCAAATAGTTATGGAACCTATCCCACTTCAATGGCCAGTTCTCTAGTGATGAGAGTTCAAGTTCCTGGCCAGCTCTATTTCCAGGTTTTGCCTTGTCAGCACAAGGCCATTTTAGTCAAACTCTACCCTGTTATCTACACTGTTTATTGCTCTGCTTGCTCAAGATGGAAAGCAATATTTACTTCTCTCTTTTTTTTCTGACATTCTTCCTGATTTGGTCTAATGGGTTGCTCATCTTTGCTCCTTTGACCTCTTCTGCCTCAGGTCCTCATGGAAGCATGGGAAAAAGGGGTCAACCCAGAAGGAAACTCTACAAATCCCAGTAACTGGGACTTCAGCAACTCCTTCTTTTTTGCAGGAACTGTTGTCACCACTATAGGTGAGGTACTATCTTTCCTTATAAACTGGGGTTTCCTCCAGCTGTCCTGTAAAGCCCCCAGAAATGTGCAATTGGTGGACAGAATACACCTGCAAGACAATATTGACTACTATGGGTTACTGTTTTCTGTTGGTTTCCAATTATACCTGTTATTCTTGTGTATCCAGCATATTACACCTGTACACCTGCAAAAAAGCTGAGTGCCTACTTAGTGCATGCAATATCATTTTGTACATGCACAGCACATCTTGAGATTGCTTTGAAGTACTCAGTTGCGCTCACCACAAAATCAGAGACCTATAGAAAACTACAGTACACTTTGAGAGTAATATCTTTCATGTTAAATTTCCTGTTAGTAGTAGTGAATGCACAGGGCTCCATCATAAGCTATAGCAACCTATAGGCAGATTTAATTGCAGAAAATCATAAGTCCACAGGTTTCTGAAGCTTAACGTAGTTGAGCTTCCAAGCCTAGGAAGTTCCCATGATGGCCTGCAGCCTGACTATAAAGCCGTTTCATGCAGCTGTCGTCTTCTTTTTTTCCAGGTTATGGTAACCTGTCCCCCAGCACAGTTGCAGGGCAGATCTTCTGTGTGTTTTATGCCTTATTTGGAGTGCCCCTCAACCTGGCCTTCCTTAATCAGTTGGGGAAAGGCCTCAATGCTCATCTGGTTACCCTGGAAAGATGGGTGCAAAAGCCAGGCCGTGCCCAGGTACAGTGTCAATCTATCATTTATTTCCACTATTTTAAAACTAATTAAAGTTCTCTTCTCAGGTAGGTACATCCACGGCTAGATTGGGTTTCCTTGTGCATGCCTATGTTTTTCTGAACCGCAGCAATTACGTGGTCCTCTATATCAGAACACTGATTTACTCTATTTATCTACGATAGCTTTAAAGCAATTTGCTTTTGCTTGACGGACTCGAGATTTGCCTTTTTAAAACCTGACTCAGCAAAACTGTTAAGCAAGCATGGCCTCAATTTTGATCAGGGTCCTTAAGCTCTGGTGACCTGAGCAGAATACATCCACATACACACATTGCTGAATCAAGCTCTTATTATGTAGCCTATGCTAGCATCTATCCAGAATCTAGCTCTACACTGTGCAAAGACAACTTATTTTTATTGGTCTGATAATCTGTTTTTTCCTTGAAATGTAAATAATACTCCTTCTCCTTAGTTATAGTTTATTGGTGAGTTATTGAACTAGTCCAGATGTATCAAAACAAGGGAACCACTGGTAACAGAAAATACATGAACGCCATTTATAACAAAATTAGTGCATGTTTCTGAACCTTTGTTCAATGAATTGATCCCTTTAGTTAGGGAAAAGGGAAATTAGGTATGTTAGATATGTTGAAACATTTCAGAGTTCTGGCACAAGTTTTTTTTTTTTCCTCTTTTTCATTTGTAAAATCTCTGAGTCACTGCTTTACCTACCTACACTGGGAAAGTTATAAAGGTACTGTCAAATGCAGGCTTGGTTTATACGAGCAAGAAGTTCTTCAGCTGCATAACCTATGTCTGCTCCCTAAATACATACAGCTCTACCACCAGAAGGATTTTCATGCTAGTACAGCTGCATCTTTCCCGAGATTTCTAATAGCACCTCAGGGATGTGATCTTTTTTTTCCTTTTCGCTCCTGAATTAACACCTCATTTCTGGCAGAACTCCTACGATCAGACAAAGCTTTGGAGCTGTATCTTCTTGTTCACTCTGAAAAACCTCTTCCAGGAAGTTGGTTCATCTCCTTTTAAATGATAATTAAATGACAATTTAGTCATGCTTTGGAAAATTAATTACAATCAGTCCTTCTTCATTCCTGACTTGCTGTCCCCTATGTTACAGGTTTGTACCAGAAAGTTCTTAAAAGCCAGGGTAAAAAGTAATATTGTGCATTCCAGTATAAAATTTTATGCAAACTTTATTATCTAATTAAATGCTATCACACTTCTGGAATGAACTAAATGAGAACAGATATCAATGATAACCACGTCACTCAGTAATTCTCAAAGTGCTTTGCAAATGAGGTAAGTATTATTATACAGCTGGAGAGACATGGTACATAATATAGAAGTGATTTGTCAAAGTCACCCAGTAGGCTCACGCCAAGTTTCTTAAGCTATTTTATATGTGAGAGAATACAGAGAGAGAAAGAAAAATATGATGCCTGGACCTTCTACTTTATAAACAGTGGTTTCATTTTTCATCCAGTCACAACAAGCACATGCATAAAAAAAATCATACTCTGGTTTGAACGTCCTTAAGGGCATTTTTAAACAACTGCAATGAGTTTGCATCAGCCCACACATCACTAGTCAAAAGTTCACCGGAGTGTGTTCCCTGGAAATCCATGAGTTCCTGATCCTCAGTCCTAAACTCCTAAAATCCCCTGTCATGACCCATCCACTGACCATTCTGTGTACCTATCCATTGCAGCCACATACGCTGTAACTTATCTCCCAGAAAGCAGACGACGTTTGTACTGACAGAAAACAGTTTGGCTCTGAATGCTTCTAAGTTAAAAATAAAAGCAGGAAAACTGACTTCACTTAGATTTAATGCAACCTTATTTTTGGCAGAGCTCTTGTAAACCGCTTTATAAATCTTTGATGAAGAGAACCCTAATTTGTTCTTGCCAATCTTTGTATCACAAGTTATGCAATACTTGGTGATCTTCCTCAAAGACAGGAGCCAACTGATTATGACAGCTTGAATTGAAATTATAAAGTAAGTATTTCATTACTACAGTTGCCATAACAAGTTTGAAAATATGACTTAAGCATACTTAAAAACTCATACAAAAAGCTTTAAAAAAAATCATCCTTTTTTCCCTAATTTTGAGATTTTTTTTGATTCATGATTAGGTGCAATATCTATGCGCAGGGTAAACAGCAAGATCAGCCTGCAGTGAATGGAAGCATTGGTTTATCCTCCCTTTTTTTGGACATTGCCCCCAGGTGGAGTGGGTTTGTGATTCAAGGGCAAAACAGACCCAGCAATTTCCACTAGACAACTGCTCCCTGCTGTTTAGCTGCCATCTTCCTTTTATCTTTCAGGTGGTTCAAACACTGGCAGTGGCCATCTTCCTGACCACTGGGACCTTGCTTTTTCTAGTGTTCCCACCATTGGTCTTCAGTTATGTAGAAGGCTGGAGCTACGGAGAAGGTTTTTACTTCACCTTCATCACCCTGAGCACCATTGGATTTGGGGACTATGTAGTAGGTAATAAGGAATGTGAACTGGAACGAGCATTGTTGAAATTAGTTACTGTAGTATAAAGCTAAATACAGAGAGCATAAATATCCATTCCTCTATAAATCTGGTACAAGAGTGAGCTGAGCCAGACTCGTAATAATGAGCTAACGTATTATATGACACGGGCATTTTTCTCTTGGCAGCTAAGCTAAGAGTCACCAAACTCGTTTCACATATGCCACTGAACACACATTCGACAGTGACTATGTCCAAGCTGGTATGAATGTGATCCACGAGTGACAGGTGGAATGTAAATGAAATCTCTTGGTCAGTATTAAGCCTTTGAACCACGCTCTCCTAATGGTGATTTGTTTCAGCAAATGGCTACCATTCCCAATAAGAAATCATGTCAAATACGAAATGATCAGTACTTACAACAGGAAGAGTATTACTGACAACCCCAGGATATCTGTGAAAGAAAACAAACCCAGTGAGATAGTCTGGAGAGCCAGGCTGAGGCATAGCAATAGAGACACATGAGGAGCTATTTTTCCACCTACTTATTTGAACAAATGCTTTTAACAGATTATGTACAGTGTGTTCATTTGTTAAAAATGCTAGAGTTTGTTACTTCACGAGTGGTAGCTCTCCTCTCCTAGAGGTTGTAACTGTGTCCCAAAGGGAGATGAAAACCCATCCCAAGCTGAATCTGGGCACTGTGGATTTTCATGATAATCTGGATGACAGAGACTAAATGGATGGCTGCGGTGCTGTCCTGTGGCTGTATCAGCTGCACTGATTGTCCATGCTATGGAAATATCAAACTGGGGATTAAGATTCCCACAACCACTTACTTAAAATGGCTGCATTTCCCATATAATATTCTCTAGGTGATTTTGAATCCTGGTTGCTGAGCTATATCATCCTACAAAAAGCAATCACTATATCACTGAGGTAATAAACCATATCTTTCTAAATCCTCTGGGATCCCCTGTGTGTCTCTTGAGTAAAATATGGCTAATATAGATTCAACATTGGGTTTACATTTTCTTTTCTTTGTCGGTGGCTAGGAACACTCGATTTTGTGCATCCCTGATTAACATTAGATATGGCTATTTTTATTGTATAGCCTCAGCTTCAGAGATTTGATGCCAACTGTGCTAAGCTTAACCTGAGAGCTGGAACACAAAAAGAAAAAAGGAAAAAAAAAAAAAAAAAAAGAATGCTCATAGATCACACAAACTTGTTAAACATACACTTTTGCAGGGGGTAGAGAGGGTGTATGAGTATGTATGTTGTCTGGCAGACCAAAGCTGTCAAGTTTAATATGCAAAGTTTCCTGGATTTTTCAGGCACAAACCCCAACAAGCACTATATCCCAGTGTACAGGAGCCTAACTGCGATTTGGATTGTTTTTGGCTTGGCCTGGCTGGCTCTGGTCTTCAACGTGGGAGCTGACTTGATGGAAAAATTCCTTCAGCTAAAGTGGCACAAGCCTGACTTAAGCTTGGCAGAAGGAGCCACCACCAAATTGGAAGATGAACCTGAGCAGCCTAGAATCCACATCCCTAGCTGAGCAAGGTACACAGACAGCAGTCTTGAAAGCACATCTTTCATCTGTATCTTACACTAAGCAAGCCCTGCGCATGAAGGACTAAACAACAGGTTGTGGACTGTTTCCTAAGGAGGAGGTGTTTCAGATGCATTGAAATTTCCACACACTGTGCAGGCATCAGCCAATTAAAACCTCCAAAGAAGTAGCACGCATGGTAAAACAGGATTCATTTTACACTTCTTACTCAACAAAGGCAACTGCCCCATAAGCAGACAATTCTTACCCTTTCTCTTCTCTAGTGGAATTCAGTTCTTATGGTCACGCCTTTTCAAAAAATCCAGAGTGACTGCCTCCCAGCTCCAATGAGAAGTCATGCCACCAAGAATCTCAAGTGGAAAAAGTCAGGTACAGAAATCTTTCTTCATTTCCAATCAGAAAACAAACAAAACCACAGAGGAACACCGACAGTAATGACCACCTGCTTAATGACATCCATCCAATCAAGATTAATTTGATATTGTCTGTAATTAACAGCTTTCATATAAAACGATAACATTTCTTTAGTTCGTGGGCTAAAATGCTTTTGTCTTAAATTGTGCAGAACTTACGTGTCTTTCCAGCACTGCCTGGACTGTTACAACTCATGTCAGAGCAAACTGACAGCTCAAAGCAGGTCCTTATCACAGTTCATTTCACAGCCACTTGGAAACAGCACTTTAAACTAAATCTAAATGCGAGCAGACTTCCGTACTTCCAGCCAGATCACAAATACTATTAGTGTATGGCATTTGCTTTGGGCCAGTTTACTGAAGAACTATCATGCACCATATAGAACTGATGCTGTCCATTTACTTCTAACAAGGCTGATGATAGGCTCTTGTGTTAAATCTGATCCTCAGTCATGCGCTTAGTGTCACCTGTGAGAAACAGGGAGTTTGATTTTATCATGGTTATTGTAAGTCAAAACTAGCAGCAGTCATCTCCAAAGAAGCAGAAAAGTCAAGGAACGACATTATAACAGGCTAGTCACTGAGATATAAAACTGTACTCATACTCTGCATTAAAGTGAACTATAGAAACTTGATAAAACAATTATCCATTCATTGAGTACCATACTAGACTGTTTATAACCATCACTAACATGTTCCATGGATATGCTTCTAATAATTTACATACTGCTATTTATTCACTATGTTTATAATTCATACTAACCATCAATTAATCCTTTTAAACTCATTTCTAAGTGGAACTGTATTGTAAAGTGTGAGTGAAATATGGCTGGGCATGTGGACTACTAGCCCCAAGCTAGCCCATGACAGACAGGCAACAGTAAAATCAAATGTCAGCCTTTCAGCAGCTGGTTTGATATTTCATTTTGGGGAAGTGTCCATAAGACACGTAGAGACATGTGTAGGTCTCAAATCTCTTCCCGCATACCTACTGTGCTACATTTTTACTTCTGAGGAGGGTCACAACAGATGCTTGTTTTTACATCTGACCTGGTGCTTGTTTTCCTTGCTAGTTGCTGACTCCTGCGCAGCACAGTGTGGCTGCTCAGACCCGAAACACTGGCATATAAGAATGCCAGCCATGGTTTATTCAACTCATTTCAAAGCTGAGTTTTCAAATGTTTATCCCACGTAAGATTTCACTCACATCTTACTGCTACCTACCTCACAGATTTGATCTCCTCAGTTTTTGCACTGATCTTCCTCTATGCCCTCAGCTATTCCCATAAATTCGTGAAATGGGCTTCTTGGTAGCCTCTGTCACTGAGGGCAGCAAACTCTCTCCTGTCTGGCTTTCTGTATCTTTGCAAATCTCACAGTAAACTTTCTCTCTCAGTATTTGCTATTCTTTGGAGCTAATGTTTGCATATGCACTTGTTAATACCATCACTGTGCTGTGTACCTGCCTTGTGTCAACACTACAAGACATTTTTGGCCGGTTTGCGTGAAACACAAAACTCAAATTCTACTGACTTTTATATCTGACCTGTTCCCTTCACCTGGCCTTTTTCCATGCCTTCCTTACTTTATCTAGCCACAGCCAGCCACAAAACATGCACTAGTCTAAAGGTGATCTTATAGAGTGTTTTACACCATGCTGCATGCCATAAAAAATGATAATGAGGTTTATCAGAGACAGAAAGCATGCATGCACCACTTACTGGCAAAGCGTTTGTTAAAATCATTCTTACTTGACACGTGACAGCGGGGAGTTTGGATTGCTTTTACTGCCAGCCAGAAAATTGCTCCTGTACCTGATACTTATTTTGCGAAGTAGCAGCATGGTGAGACTATCTTCCAAATTTTTTTTGCTACTGCTGCTCTTAGTAAAGCTGTCAGTAGCTGGCAGCAATTCTCAAGCTGCCTGCCGCAAGACTCAAAACGATGCTTTAAATCAAGCATATGGCCGTGTTGGAGCAGAAAGGAGAAAGATACTGATGACCTTTCCCGTGTTACACGAGTGACAGATATTTCTCACTCACTTTGCCAGTTTTTCAAGATCCTGAAAAGATCCTAAAGGTCACGCACATCTGTAACCAAAGTTACTTTGAGATACATACTGGGAGCACTGGCCCGGTTCTTGAGCATGGACGGATCAAGTGCTTTCTAGCACCCTTCCTCTAACAAAAAGGTAGTCAACAAGTATCAACTGACCCGCTAAGAAAAATAACGTGGAAGAACTGTGCAATCACAAGGGCTTACAGGAGTCAGAGGAGCGCACAAAAGGGACTCTTCTGCTCTTTTAATAACCCATTTTACCAGTGGCGCAATCCTGCACAGAATGGAGATCGCACAACCTGCTACAAGATGCATGGAAAACAGCACTTCTGAAGCCTCTGAAGGTAGCTCGACAGCCTGTGGCAGAAGCGATGACGCAGGCAGTGTTCGTCTGTGGTGTGGCAAAGTAGCACGTTAACCTGAGCAGCTACCACTTGCAGTCCAGTGCAGGACAAGAAGCAAATGTCCTTCCAGGTTTATACTCACTTTTTAAGCCTATCCTCAGATATATAGGTACCTTCCAGACAACATCAAAATATCATCTGCAAATATTTGAGCCATTCCCTCTGGAGATGTAAATAGAAGGCTGACACACAAGGGACATTTCTGAGAATACTCAAGAAAATCAGCCATTAAAATATGACATCATTCTGTGAAGATTTGTTAAGAATCTTGATCTCTTCTCTTCCTCCCCAAATTCCTTCTAGCAAGTACATGCTTGATGTCCTAGGTTTTCACAGTCTTGCTTGTATAGTTACAAACTCTGAGTCTCACCTGTAATTTGTTTTATATATCTCTAGTATAGACATTAAATGCTATATGTTTAGTCCGTAATATTTCAGCATGGTTATACTTAGTGTGCTTTGTATAAACTATCTGATTTTAATGCAGTTAAAATGTCAAAATGTAGCTCAGATGTGTCTATTTCCTGATCATAAATGAAAGAGGAAACCTGAGTATATATATTTCTCAGTATCTTTGCATCTTTTCTTTCCTCTATATATTTTTATAGAAGGCTTTTTTTCTTTTCCATTTTAAACACCATTCAGTAATGAATAGATTGAAAAGGCAGAGTTAAGACTGAGCAATAAGCAGCATAACTTCTTTTTTTTTTTTAAGACTGTTTTCAGGTTGATAGCTTTAAACTGGAATTGGTCTATCCTTTGCATATTAAGTTTTGCATCTTGCCAGCAAAACCATGAGTTTATGCTAGCTAGTTTAAAGCATCTCCCAGAAAAACAGACATTAGCACATTACCAGAACTGTTCCAGGGGTGCAAAACCTGTTTGAAGGCTGCCTCAGCTGTAATAGTACAAACGCTCCCCTTGCAAAAAAAAAAAAAAAAAATCACAGGGCAGCGTGAGAAAACGTTACCACCTGACAGTGTATAAAGGCATCCTCTTCAGAAATTTGGTGGGTTTATTCCCCTTTATCTCATATCCTGCAACAAAATAAGTAAATTGCAAACTTTTTATACACCCAGAGTGATTTGGTGTGTGTTTTTTTTTTTTTTCTACTGGTGAGAGCACAAAGGGGAACATTTGATACAGTCCTATACAAGAAAATAATTAAGCAAACGGGTCTCAGGAAGTACCTATATGAAGAAAGCGCTCCGACCTTTCACAGGAAAACCACAAACAGTAAGAAGATTCTCACAAGCTTGCTACCTTTACAACTGTTTATATCGAAGAGTGGCTGTCAGAAACGCCGGTTTGCTGCCTTTTAAATTAGCTTAGCACCCGAGTGAAGGAAGGAACTGGTTTCCCATCAGCTGCTGGAGCGGTGATCTGTAACTGGTGCCGGCTGGCTGGGGAGAAGGAGTCGGGTAGCATCCCTCCGAGGGACGAAGGTGGCTCGGTGCCTGTCCTTGCACCGACACACGCAGGGCGGAGAAGGGAGCCCCGGGGCAGGTTTTGCGCACCGGAGAAGACAGGCGGGAAGCGGAGGAGGAGGAGGAGGAGGGCGGCGGCGGCGGCGGGACAGGCGGGCTGCCTGCCTGCCGCAGGGGACGCGGCAGAAGCAGCCGCNTTTTTTTTAAAACCAAACTCTTTTCCTGCCTGTACCTGTGCGCACACGTCGTCCTGCCCCGAAGAAGCTGCCCACCGGCGCGGGGATCGTTTCCCTCCCCGGGGGCGGCTTCCTCGGAGCCGGGAGCGCGTGTGGCGCCTCCGGGGGAGTTGGGCTCTCCCCGGCCCGGAGCCTAGCGGCGGGGACCTCGGGCCGCGTTTTTCTCCCGCCGNGGCCGCGTTTTCCTCCTGCTGATCAAGAGAGGTTTTCCTCCTTCTCCGCTGTCCTCCCGCCGAGCTGCGGCGCGTCCTGAGAGGAGGCAGGCGGTGGCGGCGTTTCCCGCCCTGCCCTAACTGCCTGGGGTTGGTCGCAGGGGGTTTGGCTTCGCTGTTGGACTTGGGTAAGACGCCGTGGGCGACAGTGCGCTCCTAGCAAGTGGGTGACTTCTCACGGCAAGGCTTTGTCGTGCTGAGTTGAATTCGGCTTTTGCGTAGAGTGTCAACTTTTTCGGTGTGCTACTCGTTATTTGAAGAGACGTGGGAAAATCCTGGTAGCGCAGCTTAGACGGGGCTTTCAAAATGCTTCTGAGGCTATTTGCAGAATGGTTGCAAAGTGTAAAGCAGGGCCAAGTGCAGTCTTTGTTAAAGTACAAGTGGATGCATTTTTCGATGCAGATATGAGCAAAGTGGGATAAATGGGTTCTCTCCTGGCTCCGTTTTCACCTGAAAAAGAAAAACCTACAATATCGGAATGACTTGAATATTTACCCAAACCATTCTAGTTCAGTAGGTGCTAGTGTTTGAATGTGTACTGCTTGCTTTGGTCTGTCTGCCTCAAACAGATGTCGCCAAACAAACCTTGGGTTTTTTGGTAAAAGCAGTGTTTGGTGGTGGCTGAAACTGTAGTAGCTGGCCACCAGAGTTCAAAGGACCTAGAAGTGACTTGGATAAATGTTTTCAGGGGTTTTTTTGTTTGGGTTTCTCTTTTTCTTTTCTCCCCCCCCAGCAGCGAGAAAAACACAGAAACCGTAAAACAGATAATCTTGTTGGGAGTTTCAGCAAGGCCCTGGCAGACAACATTATTCTGATAACCTGTGTCAGGCTCTCTCCCTTGACTGATAGTGAATTCTCTGTGGCAGTTGGTAGTACACTGAAGAGGTGATATAAATTTGGGCCCTTGAAAGCTACCGTGGTATCTCCTCTTGTCATTTATATTGTGTGCTTTGCTAGCTGTGCAGTGTAAATAGTCAGAAGTGAGACACACGTCGGAGAAGACCAGTCTGGCTCTTCGTGAAGGCAGGCCTGAGCTGAGCTTCGTTCAGCACGGGCCCACTGAACAGTGAGCGTGAGGCATGGCTCTCGCCCTGGGCTTGGAGAGGTTTCGCCGATGAATGATAGTAAGAAGGCGATAGTAGTGGAGAGAAGATGATGATCACAACTGAGTCGGCAGAAAGGTTTTCCTCATGTCGTTCTGATGCTTTGTTTTTACTGTAGGGTGACCTCTACTAATTCGCGATACTGCCTGGTAGTCAGGGAATAGGACAGCCACCCAAATCCCTTTAGACCAGACGCGGTTACAATACACCGTCCAAGTAATTGTGACCTGAGCGAGCCCTAAGTGAGGAAGTTACAAAGGAGTTTCATTTCGTTTTACGGAGTGTCTGTACATGCCTTTATGCTTTGAGAAACCATAGTCTGAGTTTTAGTGGCTTTGTGTGTTATTTTTAATAACTTTCACAGTGAGAAGTTAAACAGATAATCCACAGGATTCCTTCTTTCCTACGCTCTTTTTTAATTTCCTGTGGGGCAATTGCTTGGATACTGTCAATGTGCTCAAAAAATGAGACGTTTTTCTGTGCAGTAAATTGTTATTGCAGTAAATTGCACACAGTTTATCAGGTAGTATCATCACTGGCCCTCTTCAGATAACAAACTTGTATTCTAGATACACAGCTGATTATTTGCTAATTAAGACAGACCTATAAAAAGCGTTTGTGAAAACATAAAGCAGTGTGTGAATTTTAATTGCTTTGACACTACTGGCAATTCCTCATTGTTTTCTTACAGCTCTTTCATCCTAGATAGTCGTAAACTCTGTTTATTTTAAGTGTATAGGGGCCAATATGGAATAAAATCCCAGTTTGCTAAGCAATGTACAAACATCATTTTACAACCTGTTTATCGCTTAGTTCCTAGTTACCAACTGGGAGTGGAAATCCACTGTTCCAGCCCTTGCACAGATGAGCAATAGAGAGCTCCCGCTTTGAGGAGCTAGCCGGAGAGCACAGCGTGAGGATGGGCAGGAGGAAAGGCAAAGGCAAAGAAACCATGCTGTGGTAACTAGACCAGTGAATTCTCAGTCAGTAATTTCTATGGCTCAGATCATTTCCAGGGAAGAAGTAATTTTCTAGTTAAAAAAAGACAGAAGGAGATGGAAATAGCAGACTGACAACAAAAACTGAACGGCGGAGGAAAAAGTGTTAGAAAGTGTGTGACAGCTGTAGTGGTGGGTCCCTGCTTTCCACAGCTGTGGCTTTTTTTTTTTTTTTTGACTGGCTTTTCCCCTGTGGGATGCTGAATAGTTCCACATTTCCGAAATAGTTGAAGGTAGCACATGTGAATGCTTTATGTATAAGCAAACAAAAAAAAATGCATGCTTGTGTGTTTATACATACATGCATATATGTGTATGGGGAAGAGACTGATTTGTGTTTTTCTTGCTTTCATTACTTACGCTTAGAACAAGGACAGCACAGGGGATAGCAGAGGGACTCTGGCCATGTGTCCCTCTACTGTGCATCCAGTAACACCTACTCGAGGAAGACGTAAGTTTGGTTTTGTTGACCCATCTAACCCTAGGCTATGTCTCTGACATTGTACATGGTCTGTGACATGAACATGTGTTCATGAGGAACAAGACTGAGAGCAAACAGTTTCTCAAGAGCCATTAGGCAATGCACAAAGAGGGCAATATCTGACTTTTTATTATAAATATGGTGGTGGTTTTCGCATGCCAGAATTACTTGCTGTGAGGTCACATCAAGGGAAGCTCTGAATGGTAAGACTCGCAGAAGATGGAGGCAGATGCAATGATAAGGAAGGTTACAGGTGATACACCTTTAGCACAGTGAAGAACAGTAGTAGCTGGAGTCAGCTGGGGAAGAAAGTATGTAAGAGTCTCTGTCCTGGCAAAAAAGATGTTGGTTCCAGATTTGAGAAGTATCCAGAGAGTGAGATTGCCCACAAAGAGGGCACTTTCTGTACTGGCATATCTCTTAGAGCCAAGACCCTCTCTGACCTTTTGGGGGCGGGGGATGCCTAGACACACTACCCAGTGTGATGCACTTCAAGTGCGTAAGCTCTCAGTTTTACTGCCTAGGGTGAGTGTGTGTAGCTTTGCTCCAGCTGAGCTGTCCTCCAAACTCGCTCCTTTTCCTGCATAGTTTTCAGTGGTTATAGGCACCAGTGTAGCCATAGCTTTTCAGTCTCTCTTTAACCAGGTGATTGTTCATATGGCCAGGCTTGGGAGGGTGCATTTTCTGTGTTAGGCTGTTACCATGACATCCTTTTCATGCTACCCTTCCCTTTTGCTATAAACATTTTTGTTGTTATATACGTATTTCCCTAATACAGCTGTTTTCTGTATTTATTATATTCTTCTATCCACTTTCTATTATTGTAGCTATGTAATGCTATTTAAACCCAGTTACTTATGTAAACTGGGAAGAAGAAAATGAAAGCTGAGCTAAGTAAGGCTTTTTTTTTTTTTCTAGTAAGATTTAAAGTGTATTGAAAAGGACCTAACTCTAAAAGGAAGGCAGGCCATAAACTAAAAGCCTGCAGGTGGATCCTAGATACTGTTATCTCCAGAGTCAACAGCTAGAGCTACACAGGGAGTTTTAGTTCATGTTTACAAGAACAATGAGATCCCATGTGACTGAAAGATCCTCATCAATACCTTGGCTTGCACTGACGTTGAACCAGCAGAGATTTGTGCCAGCTGTCAGGAAATACAACCATGCAAATACAGTTTACTAAAATCATCTTGCCCACAGATGATGCAGTGGTGAGTGACTATTAAGGGGTGAGCATCAGAGATCACCTGTTTGTGATAATGGACTTTAAGGAGCAGCATTGGCTCTTGGCTGTGGAGCAGTGACATCTGTATAGAACCCACTTTACTCAAATAACCATCAGCTTGTCACAGATGAAATAGGTTTGGTCACCTGTAATTGTTCTTTCCCATTTCCTTCTTCTCAAAATGTACTAATATGGTTAAGTTATAGCCAGTTTATTCTTCTCCAGACCTATTAATTAAAAAGAACTATGGGTACCTTGCCAAGACTGTGTGTTCTGTGCTTATAATATCACAGTATACCTTTGACAGAAGTTGTTAAAAAAAATCTTTATAAGGCAGTAGGCGTGTAGTAGTCTGTAAGGCAATAGGCCAGCACTATATTGTTGGACTCGTTGGAAGGCGAGGAGAAGACCTACTGATGGACTGTTGTTTCTGGTTAGTTGATTCACTCCTACGTCTTCTGGTCAATGATGTAGTGTCTAGTACCTGTGTTTAAAAGGAGAAGGGGGAAAAAACCCCAGGAACATACTGTATTTATATGCCTCCGCCTAGAGAGAGATGTTCTTTGATATTACCAAATTTTCAGTTATAGCTGGTCAGGTTTGGTGGGAAGTAACAGGTAAGGAAGTGTAGCAAGCTGGAATTAATGAACAACTCTCTCAACCTGTCCAGCCAGACAGGTTTGGGAGACACTACTAGCACTGGATATATGAAGACTGAGGGGGGTGCCTTCTAAAAAGCAAAATGGTAATTCATGTCAGTTGTTTGAAGATGTAGGTTACTCTTACAGGTACTTGTTCATCATACTCTATCTTTTTTCAGTGCAACTAAAAGAAAACTACTAGAGAAAGAATTTCTCAATTTTATAAGGATGATGCAACGCAACCTGCTGCACCCTGTTCTGCAGATTATATAGGCAGCTCCTTTCAACGGGCCCTACTTATTTCTGGTGCAGTCCAGCTCTCAAGTTACTTGTATCATTGGGGTTTGGGGAGTGATTGGAATCCAGCAATGCTTTGTCCCGTGAATCTTGCCATGGATTCTTCCTTGATGTAAAAGCTGAATTTTCAAAGCAAGTACTAGCAGTTTAGGGTAGCATTGGTTGCATCATTACTGTACGTTCCTACATCTCGTGCTCCTTTTCTTTTGAGTAAGTCTAGATGAATTCTAGAAACTGTAGTGCAGACCCAGCTGCAAAGTAAAAGTGCTTTTGCCAGTAGAGTTCATTTAGTTTAGAGGAGCTAGTACCAATTATATTAGCAAACATGGTTGGGGAAGGCGGGGGGAGCAGTTATTTGATCAGGTCGCAGGTTATTATTAAGTGACATGAAGTTAAGAAAACAGATGGGTTCCACTGAATTCATAATGCGCCTTGTGCCTATTCTTCTTTTGGTCAGAATTCAGGTAAGTTTCCACTCCAGGCAAGAACAGGGGATCAGAGCTCATGGCTGGGAAAGGTGTGATTCATAATCGATCTTTTAATTATTTTGAAGCTAATTGACCTTTGTCCTTGCAATCTGAGGCCAAGGTTAATGTTAACTGTTTTCTTCTGATTTACAGCTGGTATTCTGTGAGATGTGAATTAATGTATATATACCAGCATTGCACAGAATTTCCAGAGCCCAAAGTTTCTGTGAGTTTATATTTTCTCATTAATCTAAACGGTAGTTTGGTGCTTTGGGAACACCTCCCTTCCCTCATTGATAGATTGCAAAGGTGAGGAGAGGAAATGTTGGAAATGAGGCAAACAATTTTCAGGAGGGAACATACTCCCTGGAAAAGTTGGGGTTTTGGGCGTTTTTTTGGTTTTGGGGGTTTTTTTTAATATAAACATGTACACTTCAACTAAACTTCAGAATGAAGTGTCTTACCCCAGGCCATTTGAATACTTTCTTGCCTTCCTTGAGAACTGCTTTCATTTACAATTAGGAAATACTGCTTTTGCCTGCAAAGGTGTATCAAGCTGTGAACTCTGGCCAAAATTCCATAGTTCAGAAGCACAGGGCAACAGCAGTGACTGGAGCTGTGGTATATAAAAGGGTCATTTGTATCCCTCCTTCCATGACACTTTCCCTTTTCTCCAGAAAAGTGGTTTGTCTGTCTGTGCCCTCCGCACCTCCCCTCTCCCCAAGCAATTTTGAGCTTGAGAGTCAGGAATTCTTATGGAGATCCTTAGTAGGGTCCTAATCTTCCAGGGCTTCACTTTCCCCCTTTTCACTTTATATCTTGCTGTTATGGGAGGGGCAGATAGATTAGAATTGGTCTGATTAATCATTTATATGAAGTTGGGGGGGGGGGTT